>JBBPQP010000004.1:0-160416 GCA_038092555.1 Boletus subgraveolens
CTCGGTGGGTTCGCTACCCAGGCAGTGCCAGGGGCTGAAGCATCCTTGTTACGGCGGCGGCGACAGCAGCAAGCTATGCCGGTGAGAAGCAGAATGAGCAGAAGACCGATACCAGCAATCAAGCCGATCAACCATGGTGCTACCGAGGACTTGGAATTGGAGCTCGAGGAGCTACTTGAACTGAAGGAGTTCCCAATATCGTCTCCTGTAGCACCCCCGGCGCCATTGCGGATCGTTGCAAAGTCTTGTGCCGCCTGAGTTGCATTCGTGACTGGAAGGAGCTGGATGTAGGCTGTGTCCGTTAACGGAGTGGCCGCGTTCACTAAGTTACCAAAGTTAATCAGCATGTAAGCGTTGCGCACTGAGGGCATCGACAGCTTATCAGATCCAGGACTTGCGGGAAAAAGAACCAGCACACACAAAATGCCATTCCCAAAATCATATCAAAGAGAATTTCATTTTGCTCTACAATGTTGAACGAGTATGGTTGGAACTAGTGGGAAATCAGCAAAGAGTCGATATGCGTAAAAAGATCGTACCCACCGCGCCAACACAGTACTCCTTTCCGTTTGCCTGCAAGTTAAATCCATCGAAGTTTAAGTCGAGGGGATGAATAGGAAACTTCACACCCCCGAAAAGGAAAGTAGCGTTAACCTCCTGATCGCAAGGGAGGACCCAGATCTCTCCGAGATCAGTAAGGTTCGTCAGGATAGCGCCAGGAATGTTGCCATACAATGCCTGAGCAACATAACTGTGGATACACGATCAGAACTTGTCCACATTCCACCGTAGGTACTCACGGGGGAACCTGAGGAAGTGTGAATCCCGTGTCAAAAATGACTGTCGCATTCTGGGTTTGTGCACCTGTAACTTGAGTCTTGATCTGAATTGGCTTGCCATTTGGCCCGATAATGCCGTTAACATCAAGCAAAGTCTGCCAATGCTGGCCGCCTGCGAGAGGAGCAATGGTGACAGGGTGCCGAGGTTGATTGAGAATATCTTGGTAATCCGTCAAAACTTCTCCAACGGCGAGATCTCCCGGATAGGGTTCCTCTGGATCATTGGAACGCTGGAGAAGAATTGCAATCAGTGGCGAGATTGACGCATTTAACGTAAATATCCGGTCTAGAGGAGGGTTGGCTGCAGCTGAGCCTCCCAAGGCTCGGACACTCGATCCAGAACTGGGCCCGAGCCCAATTAAACCATCAGCACCGGCGGCTGCGTTTCCCCCTGGCGCCTCAACTGCAAGACGGTGAGCTGACATGATTAAGACGAGTATGTATTAGACTCACTGAAGAACTGCGACTGGATAGAAAATCCAGCAAAATCCAAGGTAGCGGACATGATATTACCTGGTATTTATTGAATGTCCTCAACAAGACGCCGCTGAGCAGTACGCGAGGCAGTGCAGTCACCTGAAGCTGAGCCGGACGCATAGGATACGCTGGCTTGATAATTTTTTGGGACAGCACCTGGTACAGAAGAGGATACCCAGAGATCGGAGCTGATTGGTAGATCAAGGTTAATTATGGGCATCACTCGTGATGGAATGATGCGTACCTCCCGGTGTCGATCATGACGGAGAACGGCGCGCCGTTGAAAGTGACATTAGTTAAGTAGACCAGATTCTGAGAGTCAGCTAATTGCGACAAAGTTCCTGTCATAGAAGTCCTCCGCTCGAGGTCGGGGGAGATGGACCCGAGCCGACCTGAGAGCTGAAGGTGGGTTGCATCGCCACGAGTGGCCAATGCGAGAAGACCAAAGGGAAGGAATGGAGAAAACCTCATAAGAAAGACGGACAGAAAGGACAGAAAAGAAAGGACGCCAGTGGGCGTGTCTGGGATCCATTAAATGGTGCAGGGTCAATGGACCTATCATTTATTACGGTACTGGTAAGTACATTGCTCTTGGCGTGACAATGTTGTGTCCATGTATAGGTCACCGCTCAGTATACCGGAAACCATTTTCGTCAAACTTCCGTGCGAGAAAATTCGCAATTGGCCGTGTACCGGGATCATATTTGGATTGCCATGAGACTGATTGGAGCTTCGTTGGAAGCGAGGTTCTCATCGTGCGAGTCGGTGGACGCAGCGCTGAGAATATAAGTTATTGTAAATTAAGCGTGAGTGAGTTCGCCAAGTGTTGCTTGCTGTCACGACTGACGGGGGTCAATCATTTCCTCCTCTACGCGATCTCTTTCAGGTCCCAAATGCGCTCTTTACCACTCATCCACTCGTTTTTTCTTTCCTTCTTTCCCCTTTCTGCTTTCGCTGTTTCCATTCCATTCACCGTCCGCACTCCTTCATCCCCGGACCCAATTTATCAACAATTTCCCCGCCAGAACTCCAGCGGTGTACTACCCGTCGGGAACACGCAGAATGCCTTTTACTACACCAACATCACCCTCGGTGGTCGACAGATATCTGTCATGTTGGACACTGGAAGGTATACTCCACCCTTCCCTCGTCTCACCCCATCTTGACGCATCATTAGCTCTGATTTATGGGTGACCGGCTCCGTACCTGGTGCTCAGGATACCGGCAAGTCCCTGACACTGTCCTACGCTGTCGGTAATGCCGCTGGTGTGTCCTCTTTCCCACCTTCCAAATCTCAGATTCGTCCTCATTCCCCCCTGCAAAGGTGACGTCTATACTGCCCCGTTTCAACTTGACGGCTACACTGTCCAAGACCAGGCATTCCGTCAGTCTATTCTCTTTTCCGTCGGTCCATTCTGGCTTATTCCCTCAATACAGTCCTCGTCGCGAACACATCATCTTTCTCCACTAATATCCATACCGAAGGCTATGATGGTCTTATTGGCCTCGGTCCAAACTCTGGCTCTTCAATATACAAAAAACTCAGCGGAGACTCGGGAAACAGTGCCATCAACCGAATATTTCAGCAGAATTCTTCATCCAACAACTACATTACCTTGATGCTCAGCCGTAACGGCGACCCAGGAAGTAGCCAGATAACTGGCCAATTCTCGATATCATCCATCGTCTCAGGTTTTGAAAACATAGCGAACCAGCCACAGCTTCCCGTAGAGAAAGTGTACAAGCTTACAAACAAAGACCAGCACTGGCAGGTGTTGACAGATAAGGATGTTGGCATTATCGGCCCTGATGGACAGCCAATTCAATACTCGTCGATCGTGCCCAAAGCACCGAGTGGTCAATTGGTTGCTGTTCTGGATTCCGGATTCACGCTACCCCAGGTTCCCCGCTCGGTGTCTGATGCCATCTATGGACGCGTGCAGGGTGCAGAATGGTCGCTATCAAGTCAGGCATGGCTCGTGCCTTGTGGACAGTTGATCAACGTCACGTTCAACTTTGGTGGCATCTCATATCCGATACATCCACTGGACGTATCCTCCAGTGATTTCGGTGTGACGTTTTCGAATGGAAGCCCTGCTTGCCTTGGGACTGTGAGTCATTTCAAACAGTTCTCGTTCACGGCTAAGTTGTTGTCAGTTCCAACCGATTAGCTCGGCTTTCAGTTTACTCGGAGAATACGACATGATTCTCGGCATGGCGTTCCGTATGATTATTTTGTCTGTCTCATGCTCTACTTCCTGCTAAGTATCGTTTTCTAGTGCGGAACACCTACACGCTGTTCAACTTTGGTAATCTAGTTGAGGGCGGCTCGAGCTCAAGTAACCCTTACATCCAACTCCTTTCCCTCACCGACGAGACCGCTGCGGTCAACGATTTTATCCAAGTCCGATTGAACGGCCAAAACCTCATAAATTCGTCTCAGTACGCCATCTTACCCGCATCGCAGGAGCAGCACTCGCCCGAGAGCGAGGCAGAGAAGAAGGCGCAGTACGAGGAAGAAGTGCTCAGTCGCTGGCCTTACATCCTTGCTGGATGTCTCCTCTTCGTTCTCCTTCTTATCGCCTACTTTGTCTGGCGCTGTTGTTGCAGGCGCAAACGTCTGGCCAAGAAACAGGCGGCAAAGCAACAAACGGGTGTTGCGTCTGGTGGACCGAATTCCGGGCCATATGCCCTATTGGAGGACTCGGGGAGCACTGCGACCCTGGTGATGAAGCCCATGCGAGGGTCCGGGCCTGATGTCAAGGGATGAATATGCTGGCGTGTTTGTTAGATACCACGAGCAAGTTCAACTCGTAGCTGGCTACGTGGACTTGCTGCTTATTTCACGGAGCTGCACATTACAAAATATAAAGCCATCATCGCATCCATGTAAAGAAGGTCTCGAAGACTTCTCCAGATCTCAACTGATTTGTACTGTCTGTTTCACGCCCTCACCGTATGGGGTATGCTCAGGCTTAATACATGTGGCGCATCGATTATAATACATTCAACATCATCCATCGAGCGAGTGCACGAAGTCCCAAAACTAAATGAGCATTAAGTGAAGAACGTTTAAAACCTATCACGACGTGCGACATCCGACGGACACAGACGGACACTCCCCGAGCACAAAGATCGCGTGCGCAAAGCACAACAGCGCCGCAACACAGACCATCGACCTCAGAAACAACGACGCGCTGGCGTTTTGCTGAACGAGCGCTTTGATGATCAAACCAACTCCCTGCGCCTCGTGTGACCCTTCCAACATCACAGATGTCGACGGACGACCGTCTTGGGATCGAGCCTGTCCTTGGGATTCAGAAGAGGGAGAGTCTGGGGCATCCGAGTCCAGTGAGGGCATGCCAAGATCGAGAGCGCAGCGACCTTGCCAGGAACCCTCGAACAACGCCAAATCCGTCATCGGCACACAGTCACTGGCTGGTGGCATCCATACCGTGACGATCCCCGACCCGTTGTCCATGTCACACCCGACGCGCCAACAACAACCTCTTTCTCTTGCCAATGGGAGACCGACATCCGACGACGGTCCATAGTAGCACGTGTCGAGAAGCTGCCAATGGCAGGTGACGATGCGTTCGTTACTATCGGTATCACCCCCACCCCCTGTGTTGTGCACGCCGTAGCCCACGTACTGGGACGAACGTGCCACAGTCACGCATGATGTCAGGCACTGTGCTGCATCCAAAGGGAAAAGAACGCAGTCGGACAGCCAGATTTCAAGTCGTTGGTCACCACCAAGTGACGTCAGATCAGGAACGTGCGTCGGGTGCGGCGATACTAGCCATGCAGCTGCGAGATGTTCAAGCAGGACGGTGGGGGTAGCAGTCGTAAAGCCGGCGACGCGGCGTCGGAACGCCGAGTCGAAGAAGAAGTCGGGGTGTAAGAGGCTGTTCGTCCGGGCTAGGTCGGCGCGTCCGAGTCTTTTTTTAATTTATTTATTAATGAATGGTTCGGTGAACTACTTGCGCGCGCGTGTGCTTACCTGCAGGCGTGCCATAGCGTGATGAAAAAGAGGAGGTATTCCGAGCCGTTGGAGTTGGGTGGGTGTCCGTCGTGTAGCCAGCTGATGTGACTCTGGGCAGCTTCAGGGGCATACAGTGTCTCTGGAGGGGCGAGGCACGACAACGTTGTGATGGGATGAGACACATCGATGACGAATGGGTCTTGCATTCTCAGAGGAATCGTAGGGTGAAACTGAACGGTGAGGCTATCATGCTTTTGTACCCACTCAGAATGCAGGCAAAGCGTGGACCGCCGCCAGTGGAAGCACAAAGCAAGGCACGATGGTGGTCGGACCGGGTGGCTCATTGATCGAATCTATGATCTTGTGTGGATCTCAACAATAGAACGAATGCCTTTTGACCACATTCATGATCAGGGATAAAAGAAACAACTTGGATAGCGTGAAGATCGAAATGCTACATGCGACTCGTGTCGTCTAGCGTAACCCTGGTCTCGTGAGGATAAAGTTATAAAACAATTTACCAAGGTTCCATGGCGGTATAAAACGGTACATGAATAAATCCTAAAGCTCTGCTGCATACTGTGCGACCTTGATTAGTTTCGCCTTCAAACAATGCGGGAGCGGGAGCAACATACATTGGGGTGTGTCGTATCCAACGGTGGCGGTGAGGTGAGGACCATAGACATTGACCGCGTTCGTCTATGCACCGGCGATGTAGGGGAGTCTCGAGCACAAGGTACCACCCCTTCATCACCCTTTGTTCCCGCTGAATTTATTCCCTCGAGAGCAGGCAGCTTGGGTCTCTGTGGATGTGGCGTTGTCGAGGGAAATTTTTCCTGTTGCTGTGCCTCTGGAGGTGGCGCTTTGATAGACTTGCGCCTTTGCGAGCGCTTCGGTGTCGTGCCCTTTGCAGGTTGTTGTGGCGATCCTTCCGCCTTTCGAATGGTCTCACCCTTGGGTTCGATGAAACCGACTTCTGTGAGGTGAGTAGAGTCAGGTCGTGTCCATCAAAAAAAAAAAAAAACAGCCACAGATACTCACGATCCGCTTGGAGCTCCGTCTCGTGCGCAAGCTTACAGTCGTTCCCATACTTGCAGTGACCAGCAGCAAACGCTGGACATATTTGTCCTAGACCGTCATTCAGAAACGTGTTCAGAATCGGACTCGTGTTGAACTCACTCTGGCCTCCCATCATCACGCCACCCCCGATCACACGCCACGTTATCGGATAAAAATCTTTCTCTCGACAGTCGTCGTATTTGTTGCGTGGCTTTGGAGGTAGTCTTGCATCGGCTGGAGGCGCTAGCTCTGTAGGTGATTTATCCGCGTTTCCTTTAAACTCTGGGTCATGGATGCTAATATGCGTATGCGCGCGTTGGACCGGGAACATGGGTAAAAGAAGGGAGAAATTTGGTGCTTACAATGTGCACTTGTCCCCGCTTGAGCATCTGCCGCTTTCCGTGTAGAATTTACACGGCTTTGCTATAAAATGGATAAATGGCGTCAAAAGATAACGATTTCGATCAGGAATAAATAAATAAATAAAAGAAGAAGCATACTCTTGTACGCGAGTGGTTTCTTCTTCATGTCATCTTGCCATGGTAGCGAAAATGGAGGCGGAAGCGTTATCATCGAGCCCTGATCGAGACCTTGCGCCGACGTCGGATGTACCGCCAGATGCTCAGCCTTGACGGCGGGAAAATTCGGATAACTATAGCCCCCATATCCTGGTGATGGATTGATCCCGAAATCGCCAGACGGACTCGCGATGCCTGGGACAGGCCCCAATTCTACTGCCCTTTCCGACCACGCGGCATCGAGCGCCATGCGAAGTTGGTAGTCCATGCTCGTCGTCGTGGACGATGACTCAGCAGAGGACGGATCGCTTTTGTCGTCTGGGTAATCTAGGACAGACTCTGCCTGACGGGCAAGTCCGTAACGCGGATCAAAGGGGGGCGAAGGGGGAAGGTATGGTTGCCATAGGAAAACTGGATGTGTTTGCGGGCCCAGAGGGCGATAGACAGGGGTTTGCCCAAGAGGATGGTAAGCTATTGGTCGAAGGTGATCAGAATGCCGCGTTTCGCGCACACCATGTGCATGACTCACCAAACATGTGGTCTGATTGGTATGCGGCATGCGGCAAAGTGGGCGCTAACCAGGATCAGCTCCAGCCGAACAAACCATGGGGTAGATTGGGATACTGACTTTCTACTTGAGCTGTGACGGCAAAGTGTGCAAAAGGACAGTTGGAGCCACGCCTGCAGTTGCCTGCCTGATAGTATCGGCAAGCAGCTCGTTTGTTATGGAGGGACAGGCCCTGACTGCCTGTGCGCGTCCCATGAGAGCACACTCACAGCGACTCGGGGTGGAGCAAGCTCACCGTTACACACAGCGCAGTACTGGTCGTCGTGAATATCGCCCACAGACACCATGCGTTCCAGGGATAATGTGATGGTAGAGTCTGTGAGAGAGGAACAAGAGGTGAAAGTTTAAACCGCCTGTCGCTCCTTGTTGGGACGCAAGACAAGGTAGCAAGCAGGGTGAGACAAAGAGGGAGTCAATGCAGAGATACGTCAAGAGGCAAAGTCTCCTCAATCTGAGTTGATCAACGCATCACCATCCACGCGCGCCGAAGTTCAAGAACAGGACAATGGCTATATCCGAAACCGGTCTAGTTCCGAACGGATGGTGGTAAAGATGATGACCCGCATTTCGCTCACGAGGATAGTTGGAAGCCGGGCTAGTTTAGTGGTAAAGTTCAGACGAGGGGACGACCCTTGGCGGAAGTGAAGAACATAAGCTTTACACGCATGCGCTGATTCGTGGACAACATCTATGGTTCGGTTCAGCGAATTCGGCTGTGTACTTACGGAGAGAACAAGAGGGATATTGCGTGGTGGTGTGGTCAAATATAATGCAGGAACAATAGGACTGGCCACGTTTTTGGGGTGGAAGAACCGGTTGCTGTCGGCCGGGCACGGAGAGCTCCGAATAAGAGCGGGATTTGGAGAGGTCGATAACAATAACACGGACAAGGCCCAACTGTCAAATTTGCATACGTACCTTGAAGACGGCGAACCTTGTCTGTGACTTTTATTGTTCGTTCGGAGATGATGGTCTGGTTTTGGTATCCAAGTGCCCAGGCCAAGTCATGATCACACGGATGATGTCGGGGATGAAACCTAATCATTCGCGCGCGATAAAACTGATAAAGAACACGCAAGAATATTCTGTAACACATGTCCTAAAGTCAAAACCTTGTCCAACTCCTCGGCCCAGACTCAAATAAAGCAGCAAAGCTATCGTACAATAATACAGGCACAATCATGCGTTCGGCAAAGATACGTCGTCATGTCGGTCATGGATCAGTGGGGTACGTTCGGTGGGTAGTGAAGGGGTGACAGGTGTTGGAGGGTGGTTTGTGTCGGCACTCGAAGGGGTGTTGGAGGCCTTTTTGGTGAGGGAGAGATGCCAAGGCTGGGTAACATCTGCCTTGCAGATGGGACACTGGAATGGAGACGATGGTGAGCGAGGGAAGAATGCGAGTAGAGGTAACGTACGAGTTTCTTGCGATTGATCAACCAGGCGTCGACTTCGTCGAGATGAAAGATGTGGTGGCATGGCAACTCGCGGACACGATCACCCTTGGCAAACTCGAAGAGACAGATTGCACATTCGACTTGTGCCTCGCACCATGGTATTAGAAGGGGTTGTTCATGGGAACCAGAAGGTCTTGAAGCACTCTGGTCGGCTGCCTCGATGTCGAGGGTTGTAGGGAGAGAGGAGGGATCTGGGTGGGGAATAGAGCCTTGGTGCTTTTCCCAAGCGGTGCCATTCCAAACTCTCCAAGGGAGACTTTTTACGAGATGTTCTGGAGCGCGATCGCGCTGAGCAGCACGTGCCATGCGGACACGATGGATGAGGAGAGTGATGAAGGTGAGACAAGAGGGGAGGATTAGAATGACGACAAAGGTCAATATAGGGCTAGATGGGAATGGGAAGTGTGAACTCGAGAAAGAGTGGGTCTGAGACTTACGAGTACCATTCCCAAGTAGAATATTGAGTTGTGATGAGAAGGGAGAGGGTTTTCAAGCCGGCATGACGAGTTGTGGAAGAATCGATTAAGATGATGAGATCATTGTAGTCTGAATAGGTGATGTAGGTAGACGCGGTGGTGATATCAGAAGCATCGCCTGAGAGGGGTGAGGGTCAAGGTGAAATTCTGGGGTGGAAGAAGGAGAGTAGGACCTTTACTGTACATGTTGATGAGGGTATCGGGGAGACCGGTGAGATCGGGGTGTTGACCGCCTACGACGACGGCTCGTGCGCCGAGACGTTGGGCTTCTCTGACCTAATATGAAGGTTCAGGGGTGGAGGGGGTGAGGTGAGAGGAAAGAAGACTTTCCTTGTCGACAAAAGGACAACCGCCACGCTGTACGAGTGCGATCCAGGGCTCCTTTGGATCGGGACGGTATGGGCCGATGTGACAGAGTGGAGGACAGGCCGAGTTTGAGGCATTAGGAAGAGAGGCGGTGGGGGAACAAGAAGAGGTGAAGGAAGAGAGAGGGAGGACGTAGCCGAGGAGGGGATCGTCGAGTTCAGGACCGAATGCAGCAGGACGAGAGCGAAAAGTGAGTGGCGGAGAGCGATCAACGACGGAGACGGAGCTCTCTGCGCCCCAAACCCAGGCCCAGAGCCAGGAGCCGTCTGGGGATGTGGGAGAGAACTGATGGAAGAATAAGAAACGGGAGATCGAGTGAGCTGAGCAAGTATGGAGGAGAAGACAGAGAAAGATGATGAGCGTACGGGTCATGTCGCAAATTAGATCCAGCAAAGAGACAGGCTCGAAACATCCTCGAGGGGGGTCGGCATTTGCCGATCCGTTAGAGATCCAATAAAATTTTATTTACATGTACGTCCTCAGCCTCGTTGCATGCCTCTGTCGACGAGCACGTCCCCGATCGCAATGACCGACCTCTGAGCCAAAGATCGGTGTTTGCGAGACTCTGATATCTATGGGCGCAACTTCGGTCGTATTAGAGCGTAAGGCTGCGGCTTTTAAGACGAGCACGCCAGTAAAATTGAATTAAATTATTCTTCGATGCACCCCGTCGTTTTCTCTGTCCTCAGCCTCCTCGCGCACGTCTCTGTCGACGAGTACGTCGATTCAGAGTCTCCGATCGCAAAGGCTGGCCTCCTCGCTAATATCGGCCCGGACGGCTCCAAGTCATCCGGCGCCTACGTAAGCGCACTCTCCTCTCCGTCTCGCGCGCTTACTTGATACCTGCCAGCCCGGTATCGTCGTCGCCAGTCCGAGCACATCCAACCCAAACTACCTCTATTCATGGGTCCGCGACGCGTCTCTCGTCTTCAAGACCCTCGTCGACCAGTACACCCTCGGCCAAGACACCTCCCTCGCGTCCCTCATCGACATGTTTGTCGACGCAGAGGCAAACATACAGCAAGTCACCAATCCGAGCGGTTCCGTCACTACCGGTGGCCTCGGCGAGCCCAAGTTTTACATCAACGAAACTGCCTTTACAGATCCTTGGGGTCGTCCTCAGCGTGACGGCCCTGCTCTCCGCTCTACCGCCATCACCGCTTATGCCAACTGGCTAATCGCAAACGGCAACTTGTCTTACGCCACCGACGCTCTCTGGCCCATCATCCACCTCGACCTCGATTATGTCGCCGAAAACTGGAACCAGTCCACCTTTGATCTCTGGGAAGAACTTGATTCTTCCTCCTTTTTCACCACCGCCGTACAACACCGTGCTCTTCGCCAGGGCGCATCCTTGGCTACTGCCTTTGGCCAGTCTTCTCTCGCCTCCCAGTATACCACTCAGGCAGACAATATCCTCTGTTTCCTCCAGGCAAGTCTTTTCCCTTTCACTCCGGATCCCGACTAAACTTGCAATCCATAGTCTTATTGGACACCCTCTCCCGGTTTCATGACTGCCAACACCGGAGGCGGTCGCTCCGGTGTCGACTCAAACACCGTCCTTGCTTCCATTCACACGTTTGACGTCAACGCAGGCTGCGATCCTACTACTTTCCAACCCTGTTCTGACAAGGCGCTCTCAAACCTAAAAACCTATGTCGATTCCTTCCGCTACATCTATTCTATCAACTCTGGCATTCCCGCCAACGCTGCTGTCGCCACAGGTCGCTACCCCGAAGACGTCTACCAAGGTGGTAACGTGTGTAGTCCACCCAACCTTGCAACCTTGATAGTCTGACATGATGCTCTAGCCATGGTATCTCACCACGTTCGCGGTTGCAGAGCAGCTCTACGACGCACTCATCGTCTGGAACAAGCAAGGATCCCTTACAATCACCTCGACCTCGCTCGGCTTTTTCCAGCAGTTCGACACCTCGCTCACCACTGGCACTTATCCATCCTCCTCCTCTACTTTCACCTCCCTTATCAGTGCCATCAAGACGTTTGCCGACGGATTCATAGCCATTGGCGCACAGTACACTCCCTCCGATGGTGCACTCGCGGAGCAATTCAGCAGGAACAACGGTATTCCGCTCAGCGCCGTCGACCTTACTTGGAGCTACGCATCTGCACTGACAGCCTTTGCCGCTCGTGCAGGAGAGACCTCGGCGAGCTGGGGTGCGCAAGGTTTGACCGTCCCCAACTCATGCTTGACGAGCAACGGCCCGACGGTCTCGGTCGAGTTCAACGTCGACGCGGCCACTGTCCCGGGAGGTGCGTGATCAGCAATTGCATGGCATAGATGCTGACAGCGTTCACGACGCAATAGAGAGCATATACCTCACTGGCTCAGTCAGCGCCCTCACAAAGTGGGGTACTTCTAACCCTATCCTCTTGTCCTCTGCCAACTACCCAATCTGGAGCAGTACGTTGCACTCTCGTTTTGTTCTGGACCCTTGACTGAATGAACGCCGCGCTGCCGTCATTAGCAACGATGAATTTGCCTGCAAACACTCCGATCCAGTACAAGTACCTCAAAATCGACAACGGCCAAGTGACGTGGGAGTCGGATCCCAACAATGCGTTCACAACGGGGGCATCTGGTGCCCAAACCTTGAATGATGTGTGGCGCTGAACGCCATTCAGGAGGGTTGAAAGATCCGGCATGATGTAACTGTACTTGATGTTCGATTTCTTGGAAGAAAGCCGGGTCTTGTTGTACAAACCAATCTCGATATGTCTTGAAATGAACAAGGGAAATTGATTCCGGATATCAAAAAATGTTTCAACACGTCAAGAACACATTACATTGAAAAATGGAAAAGCAGTATGCAAAAAAAAAGAAGAGAGTGGTCGTCATGAACATAATTATTGTTTCCTTCATCCTTACGCCCACACCACATTCAGCTCGCCTAGTGCCCCTCGGAATCAAACACAGTCTGATGGCCCTCCGTCGGGATATGTTGGCCAATGGTACCCGGGTAATACGCGGCATCGGGGACGCCTGTCTCGTCTAGACCCTCGGCAGCTTCGATGATCTCATACAGTCTCGAGGCCACTTCGGGCGGGGGAACCCGCCCTCCGAGAATATCACGCGCTGGTACAGGAGAGCCATAGAAATCGCGATTCGCATCCTTGCGCTCAATCAAGACGGTACCCTCGAGAGAAACGCCCGCAAAGAGACCTTGCCACGAATCCAATCAGCACCCATGTCCAAAACCGACAAAAAAGCCAACCAACCTTTACTCTTTGAATACGAAAACATGCTGGTGGGATGTGCCAAGCTCGCCTGGACACTCCCACCAGTCCCAATAGGCCCCGCCGCGGCGCTGACGTTTCCTCCAATGGTGACGTTCCCGCCCATGGAGAACGCGCGGACGGCGTCTTCAGAGTTGAGGACGATGACGAAATCGGTGATGTCGGCACCGATCTGGAGGCCCCATCCGAGACCGCCTGTCGCGATGCATGAGGGGGCGGACCAGGAGCCGTCTGGGAGACGAGCGATGACGAGGCCGGAGCCGGCTTTTCCGGAGAACATGAAACCGGCTTTGATCACTTGGAAGACGGCGAGACCTTGGGGGGGAGTGGACAGTGAGTGTGGAAGGTGGAGGCGCGCGTTGGACGTACCTCGTGCATGTTGTAGGACCGCCTTTGGGACGGAGTTGAGTGCAGACTCGGGGTGGTTGGGATCGGCTGTGTGAGCGGGTCAGACGGACGTCTGAGATGAAAATGAGGGGGAGAACTATAACCGAGGAAACTGGCCAGAATTTTGGCCGCCTTCTCTGCCTCGCCGGGGAGAGTGAAGCCTTGGACGAAATCGCGCGAGCCAGAGGCGACACGGGAAGAGCCCTCTTTAACGAGGGCGGTGGCTTGAATGCTCGCTCGCTGAGCTCCCCGCTTGAACTTGTCAAGCATAGACATCGTCGCGTTGAATGTAAAAGCGCTTAGACCCCATAACAGCAGTCATAAAGTGTTACATAATGCGCAGCTATCTACACCTTGGCCCACATTTTCCGTTGGTACTCGAGTAATATAGGGACAAGGTCAAACACTCCAAATTCAGGCCAATACGTGTCCACCAGGTGCACTTGCGTGTCTTCACAGCACTACCCAGTTTATAAGCGGAGGAAACATCTTCACGCGCAGCCAACTCACCTGCCATGTCAAGAACCCGCTCAGCCGTTTTACACCGCTCGTGCGTACAAAGATGTCGAGTGGGGGACAGCCTGCCAGGGAAGTGGATAGATGGGAGTTGATGGAATCTTCGGTAATCGTGCTGAGCGGCAATCCAGAGTTAGAACAATATGACACAAATGGGCAAGGGGACAGCCTCACCTGCCGTCTAAATCACCAGCGTCGAGGGCTTTTTGAATGACACTCTGGACGGCCGTCGTGATCTCATCTTGCGACGAGTAGGGTGCACAAACATTGAGGATCGCACTATCATGCCTGTTGTAGGAACGAACTGCACGAGCACGAAACAAACGCACGCGTTATTGTGCCGGGTCATGTTCTCTGCCTTTTCCATAGCTGCCTGCACCTTCGGAGGAAGGAGTTCCCGTCTTCCCAGCACGTTCAAGCGCACACCATGTCTGTCGAGGATCTCACTTTGCCACGGAGCCGTGAGTGACACTCGCCGAATGAGAACAAGACACAAACATACCCGCGCTGCGCGATCTCGACGAGCCTCTCCTCTGCAAGCGTCATGAGCGTGTCCACCTCCTCTTTGGGTCGGTTGAAGTTCTCGATGGCAAACGCGTACACGGTCACGCAATGTATACGTAGACGTAGGCAGAGCTCTAGGACCTAGGCACGGGGACGCGTGAGAGCGAGGCCTTGGTTTGCTACAGATACATACCCAAAGCAGATTCTTGAACCCATCTGGATGACCTTCTCTCCCTTCCTTCCCTAACTTGCGTGCATACCTTCTGTTCCCATCCATCTCAAACGAAATGTGCCTCGGCATGGGTCCAGTAGCGAGGATGTCGAGTATAAAGTATATTAGCCATGTTTTAATGTATGTGATTGGCGCGCGGACGAACGCGAGGAGGCTTGCTGGAAGTGAGAAGAAAGGCATGTAATGCAATATGCACAGCCACATTTTACAGATTGCCCTGTTTGGGTCGCTTCAGTGTTGTCTCCTTCTGCCACGATGGCTGCCACGGATGGTGACGAAGAGCGCCCGCTGCTGCAAGACGAAGAGGTCCATGTCAAGCCAACAACCCCCAGTAAATCATCCACATGGAAGATACTGGCCTCCCTTTCTGCCCTTGTCCTGCTTTTCGTCGGCGGAGCCGCATACTTTAGTGCGCGGACGTTCCAGCAACCGACGAGAGGCTCCGCGCGGTTCTCCAACGGGACACACGAGTTTAAGAGGACTGTCATTCTCATTTCCATCGACGGACTCAGGCACGTCGTTCGTTGTAACCACTCCCGCTCACATCCTAATTCTGACGACAGCGCGAGTTATCTCGACCGAGGTTTGACCCCCCATTTGTTAGATATCAGTCAACAGGGATTGAGGGCGAAGTATATGCAGCCTGTTTTTCCGGTTAGTTAATTCTCGTGTGTCCTTTGCTATAACTGAGCTGCTTTGCTGACAGACATTGACTTTTCCGTGAGTCCCGTTCGAAACCAGTCACACCACACAGCTGACAATTTGACTCATGTAGGAACCACTGGGCTTTATTGTACGCCACCTCTAGTCATCCGTTCCCCATCATCTAATGCCAACTTTACAGGACCGGTTTATATGCCGAATCGCACGGCATAATTGCCAATGTGCGTCCAACCATTCGTCTCTTGACAATAATTCACAACATCACGTTATAGAACTTTTATGACCCCGCGACGGACACAGAGTTCTGGTACAATCGTGCCGAGTCCATGATGCTGGCCGGTTGGTGGTTTGGCGAGCCAGTAAGCTGCATTGCTACTTCACAGGTAGCTTTGTTCACGAACTAATGAAATAGATATGGGAGACGGCTGAACGTGCGGGTCTTGTAACCGCAAACCAAATGTGGTGCGTTTCTCTCTATGTATGCTCTCGTATCTGTATATATGATCCTTGCGCACCATAGGCCAGGCCCATCCACCACGCGCTCGGGAGCCTCTCCAACTTATTTCGTTCCCTGGCGCGACAAGGTTCCACTCCAGGAAAAGTTAGATCAGATACTAGAGTGGGTAGACATTGAGGATGTAGAGAAGAGACCAGAGCTCATTCTGAGTAAGTGGTCTTGGCAGTGGAACGTAGCGGTCGCTCATTGGAGGATAGCCTATGAACCCTCATTGGATCAAGCTGGGCACGCGACCGGGCCCATGTCTGCGCTTGTGAATGTGAGTTCATCAGCAGTGTTCATACATCCACCACATATTGTTGTGTCTCAATCGTCACGCTCACAGGAAACACTTGCGAAAATTGATGTTTTCGCCCGTGATCTTCACCATTCACTCCTTTCACGTAACCTTTCTCAAATAGTAGATGTGATCTTTGTCAGTGACCATGGAATGGCCGATACCAGCGAGGTCGAGTGGGTTTACCTAGATGGAGATGACATACTCGGTACGTTTCTTCCTTTACCAAGGAAATCATGTCTCTTCCTGGTCTTGGCTGATTGGCTGATTGTTTGACTGTACAGGCGAAACATGGAACAATGTCACGCACCGTGATGGATGGCCTTCTTTTGGACTTCGCTTCTCGGAAGGAACAGACGAACGTGTTGTTTTGGAGAAGCTCATTCGTGCATCCAACGATCCACAGTTCAGTGGCATGTTCGAAGTTTATACGGCAGAGTCGTATGCTGGCGGTACGTACTTGTCACAATCGTTCCGATTTGAAAAATATGAATAATCCTTTTACAGGGTACCTCGAGGAAGCAACACCCATGCCCCCAAGCTACCACTTTTCCGCAAGCGAGCGGATCGCCCCTATTTGGGTTGTACCAAAGCTTGGGTATGCCCTGACGAGCAAGGAGCTGGGTGAAGAAGGGATGAGCACTGGCGTAAGCTGTCTTCCTCTCTACCCATCCGTGCGTTGATCTTGCTTGTTTAACACAGAATCATGGCTACGACAATGAAGAACCTTCCATGCGAGCGGTATTCGTCGCCCATGGTCCCTTCTCGCATGGTGCCAAGCTCTACCACTCACCCGATACTCAGCCTTCTGCTTGGCATTCTGTGATTGACGGCACTTATATCATACCTGGGTTCGCAAATGTCGAGCTTTATAACCTCATCATGCGATTACTTGATATCGAAGCTTGGGCAGCGCCGACGAACGGGACAGCTGGCCTTTGGGACAAGTATGTTGACCTGTGATGCTTTCTGGGTGAAAGGCCCAGCGGATGGAAGCAGTATTTAGAATCATATAGACCGTCTAGCATGCAGAGTTAATGTTTTTTCTCGAATTCTAACTAAATGAATACAGGGTGGAAGCATGTACATCCTCATCCTCATAGTCTATTCCTCGTTTGCTCTTTCGAAGAATTCCCTCAGCGTATCTGCCAAGACCCTTGGTAATGCCTCCACGTCTCGGAGCACGACGTAGTACTCGAAGGGGAAAGAATCCAAGTAACGTTCCATCGTGAGTTCCATCTGACCGGTAGTGGGCGAAGGCTTGTAGGAGACTTGGGAAAGCGTCAGGATGGAAGATTGATTCTCGCCCGACGTGGAAGAGGTGTTGGCGGCGCCAGATGGATTCGAACTAGAAGGCGCACTGTTGAGCGCGTCGATGACGATGAACACCACCAAGACTCTCATCTCTCTCGCCTTCCTCAATATCCTCCTCAACCTCTCGTGATCCTGACAGATACCGTCTGAGATGATGATCTCCAGTTGCCAGAGCTCCCTCCCGCTCGTGCTTCCCGAATTCTCGCGTGCAGCTTCGAGCACAGACAGAGAACCTTCGAGGAAAGCGGCGACGTCCGTACGTGGTTGAGAGAACGTGAACGCGTTCAGGACCCGACCACCTTCAGTCGGCGAGGATCCCCAGCCTTTCGCTCCCGTCACGTCCGAGCCGAATCCACGGATAAGCTCCCATCCCTCTCCAAACCTCGCCACCCCCACCTCACCCACCTCGAGTTTCCCAAGCGCCTGGACGACCAACGCGACCGTTTGGTATGCCAGATGGACTGCACCGCCGCTTGAGCCGCTGTCACCCCCGTTGCGCATGGACGCAGAGTCATCGACGGCCAAGAGGACTTGATACTCCCGCCCGCTGGGTTTGACTCTTCGCATCCAAATTCTGTCCTTGGTGTACTCGCTCGCCACCCATGCTACGACTTTCCTCATGTTTAGTCTTTTTCCGGTCCGGAAGTCTCCTCTCAAGCGCGTTGCGAGAGTAGGAGCTAGGATGAGGCGGAGGGATTCACAGAGAGCCAGAGAGAGGGATGCAGTCAGTGTCGTATAGAGAGTCCAAAGATGCGAGGCAGAGGCGGGGGTAGGGTTCGAAGTGTGATTTGTCAAGGCACTGAGCACGAGCTCGGGGGAGGGTGTGTCTGGTTCCGGTTCTATGTCGTCCTCGGCTTTGGGTGCAGAAGGACCGGGAAGTCGATGGGATTGGACATTGGCGACGCCGCTATCTCGTTCCGTGTGGACAATGGCACTCTCGGTATCGGGAGCGGGACGTTCAGCCGTTTTCTCGGCTTCCAACCTCTCCATCGCGACGTCTTTCGCCTCTTTCAGATCCTGTGTTCTATCCAAAGAGTCGAACTCGTCGATATCCATGGCATCGGCATCTGTCTTGTTGTTTCCCTCGTCAACCAACTTGAGTTCTCTCAATTTCGCAACCTGCTCCTCGCCCGCGGGACCGAGCGCCTGCATATCGTCGCCTTCCGGTGCGTCTTCCTGGTGGGCATATTCGACCTGCTCCGCATCTCCGTGTTGGGGAACTGGTAAGGGCTGTGGCTGGTCGGCTGGTCCAAATATCTCATCAAGGCGTTGTTGGACTTCTTTGAGTGTATCCCCGAGGGATCGTAAAGGGTTAGGAACTGGAGCAGGAGGTGGCTGGTGAGTGTAAGCGGGACCACGCTGCGTGCCTTCAGCAGTGGAGGTAGGGTCTAAAGGCTGGGGTTGAGTGTCGGATGCTGAGGGAGGTATAGATTGCGGTTGTTTTTCGAGAGCATCACCGGACCTGGAATAGTCGACATGGCGTTAGTTGAGTGATCAAATGATCAAGCGGCGTCGATGACATACTGTTGTTTTTTGGGCTCAGGTTCTCTGGGACTCTCGCCCTCATCAGTGACCATTTTGGCTTGGGTGGAGGCAGAACCTTGTTGCCCCTCTTGGGCATTGTTATTGGGCCGCAGTTCGTTCTCGGGCATCCCAGCATCACCATCACCGGCGGCAAGGTCGGGCTGAGCGACAGCGTTGTTTTCGCTTTCCTCCTCGTCAGGATTGTCTTTTTCCTCGTCCATGTGGCTTTCATCGACAGCTCGAGGCGGTTGCTGCTCAGTATCCTGAGGCTCGGCGGGCATTGGATCGTCGTTGGGAGTGTGGTCTCTTTCCCATTCCTCGCCCACATCTTCGTCCATCTGACCATCCGATATATGTTCCTCGTCGCTGATGTCTTCCATTTCTAAGTCATCTCCATGATCGTCCTGTTTGTCCTGATCGTCGTCAAGGTGGATGTCATCGGGGAGGTCGAGGGTATCGGCATCTGGAATTTGCTGGTCCATCGGGGCACCAGAGGCACTGGGGGGTTCCATCTCCTCCGGTGGATTCTCGTCACCTACATCGACCTCTTCCTCTCCGTCTCCTTCGTCCCGTTTGCACTCCTCTTTCGCGTCTTCTTCTTTCTTTTCGTTGTTCTTCTCTTTGCCTTTCTTTCTCTCCTTCGCCATGACGTCCGAATCCTTCCGCTGACCCCCCTGCGACCTGTCGTTCTCCAGCTCGTCGTCATCTTTCCCATCGTCATCCCCACCCTCATCTCCCCACAGCTTCTCGTCTACCGCGGCTGGATCCGACTTGTCCAGCTTTCCTAGCTGCTCATCTGGCTCTTCCTCCTCCTCCTCCTCTTCCGCCTCTTCATTCTCATCGCCTTCTTCATTCTCGGGCACATCCTCCATTTCACCTCCAAAGTCCTCGCTCATCTCGATCGTATTCTCTTCGTCTTTCCCCTTCTCTCTCTGTATCTCACCGTCATCGTCGTCTTCACCACGGAGCCCCTCCACCTGACTCTCGTCCTCGATCTCCTTGCTCACATTTTCGTTCCCAGTTCCTTCACCCAAACCCGTTCCTCCGAGCTCTGTCGCATGCCCTTTTTCATCGCTGGCGGCCTCGCCCTCTTCCGTTTCTGGGGGGATACAGAACCCTTGGGTTCCAAGGGTATGTACGACGGAGCACACGACATAATCCAACTTGAAAAGTGCGCGGGTCCATCTCGCCAGACTTTCAAGCAGCTCGCCTGCAAAGGACAAGAAACATGATAAGAAGGGCATCACTCTCCTCAACGCTCGCTGACGCGAAGCATGCGGAAGCGATGAAATATGTGCACTAGCGCTGCTCAGTTGGTCTCGCAGTGTGGAAAGGTCGAGGAGGACCGTGAATAGTGATGTCGTTTGAACGCCAAGTCGAATGTAGTTGTCCTTGGCCTCTTCGGATTCGGAGGTTGGATCGGGGAGCTGAGCTGAGCCGGAACATTGGCGAAGCATAGACTGGACGGTGATGAGGAGCGCGTCGATGACGTTGTCTACATTTCCAACAGTACTGCCCTGCGGTAAAGGCTGGATTGACTGGGAAAATGAGAAACTGCCTTGTTCGCAGATCCATTCCCGAGTGGGTTGGAGGATATATGTCAGCTGAGGACAGGCTGTTGACATCTCTTCGAGTTGTCCTGGAAGCTCGCTTAGGTGTCTTGCAGCGTCTTCGATAACATCGTAATCATCTAGAGATGATCTGGTTCGTCATTCTATTTTCTAATCACGACGTCGGAAACGCACCTTGAAGGAGTACGGATGGCATGATGGCTTGACAAGATTGTCGCACCTTGGACACACGGTCTCGCCACATACAAGCTGAAGCAGTAAGAGTTTGACACCTCCCAATGAGATCGGGGACGATACTGGTGCTCCTCTCTATTTCAGAGAAAATACTCATGCCCTCAGTCAGTTCTTCTAGTGCGCGAACGGAATGACACAGTGCATTATACATCGGTTCAACTTTGTCGTGTGTGTCAATAATGACCGTTTCCGAATGTTCCGAGAGAACCTGGAGCCGATCCGCTTGCTGGCAAAGTGCCACGTATTCAGAAAGAGCTTGGGACAGCCTAGATGTTATGAACTTGAATCAAAATGCATCCCTAGGATCATGGCAGGGCACCACGCTTACCCTGATCTACCCTCGAGCGCCAAAGAGTACCCTGATTCCACCACAGAGATGCCTCGAGAAAGGTCGCGTGTCCCCAAGTCTGAGTGGTGATCCGAAAGTACCTTCCTGAGCGCGGGAAGACACCCACGTAGGCGGTCAAAGTAGTGTTCCGCTTTCTCCACAGATGCCGTTGCACTCTCCGCGGGCATCAAAGGCTGGGTTCGGATCCAGCATTCGTCCCTCAGTCTATTGAGAATTTCGGGTTTGACGTTGTGGGACAAGCCACCGCGCTTGAGCTCTTTGAGGAGATCGCTCCATGCCTTTCTTTTACGGAGAAGTAGGTTCTTCTTATATTTTTCTCGCCTTTCTTTGGTTAGATCCAGAGGGATTGTATGACTTGCGAGGTTTCTGGCTGTCAAGATAATATCCAAAGAAAGTTGATCTACATCGTCGGTGGTATACTTCGAGAGGAAATGACGGATTGTATTGGTTATGAAGCCATTGAACCTGCCGAAGGTCTGGTGGAGATTCCCGAGGTGAGAAGGTATAGAACCCGAACCCGAAGCAGCGTCCATGGAGGCGACCACGGATGGAAGAGGAGGTAAAGTGAGGAAGATAGCCCGCTCCGTCTGATGGTGACCCTCGGCATCTCCAGCAAATAGCGGATTCATTTTGTCCATGACAGGTTGTCTTAGAACATCGCGGAACTTGCGGATGATCTTGTATAACTGACGATGCGTCCTTTGAGCGCTTTGTTTCAAGGCTTGGACATTAACATCTTTCCAGCTGGCAAGCTTGATGAATGCTTCAACTTCTTTTTCCAGCGCCCGTCTTTGGTCCCTCGATAACGTAGAGAGCTGAGGGACGAAAAGGTGAAAGTACCGCCAGGAGGAGTGGACGACCCGACCGACTCGAAGCAGAGCATCTTGATAGATATGAGATTCTCGAGGTGCTATATAGTGGATGAAGCCCTCGAAGCTGCGAAGAAGGTCTAGGCGGACTTGGAATTGACCGAGTGAGCTGGATTGAATGAATTCGTCCAGTAGTGGCGGGAGTTGTCTGAGGTATCCGTCTAGGCTGCCAGCATCGCCAACTACACTTTCCTCCACAACATTCAACGGTCCTCGTATCAGGACTTCGTATAAACGGAACCAAAACTCTGCCACGTCATCGATGAACGACTGGCTCTGGGATTCCAGCAAACTCTTCCAACACGACAGTTCTAACCTTCTCCACTCGACGATGAGAGTGGTCAGTCTGTGCTGATGCTCTTTGAGGCTATTGTCACGGTTTGCATACATCTCCCAATCTTCCGTCTGCGTCAGCAATTGTTCCAGGGCTGATAAAAACTTGGCAATAGGAGTGACGAAATCGAACGCCAATATGATATCGCAGCGATCAATGAGGTGCTGGAGTACCATCTGATCCGGCCAATCACGGAGGATGACAATAAGCCGAGCACGGAGGGATTGGATCACGCTTGACGCTTTCTTCGCCTCTGAGATATTTGCATCGGCGTAGAAGTTGAAGGACTTTGAAGAAGAATCTGGGATGTCGCACATCTCTTTAAGGTGACCATGAAGAACAGAGAGCTGGAGATGTAATGATTGTTTTTCCAGCGAATCTGGAAATGACGACGGGTGGGTACCGATCCAGGATCGCAGATAGGTCTGTCGTAGAGCGTTGAATTTGCTTGTAGTGTGACCGATTTTGGCCAGGTTGACCGTGTTACCTATGAGTTCCAAATGAAGTGCGAGTAATTGGCGTTGCCGATCCGGAGTCAGATGATGTACTGGCTTGTCGCTGGCGTGTCCATCTAAAACTTCGGAAGGGTGAAGAGCATCCTCAAAAGTGGGGAATAGCTCCAAAAACTCCCTCTCCTCAGCTTCGGCCTCCGTCGAAACGTCATGGGTCGTCGTGTTTGTGCGATATAAAGAGTTAAGTTCCTGCTCTCTTTTATCGTCACGGGCTCGATCTATCGACCAGAGGCGGTAAGCTTGTTCATAGGCAGTTCTGACCGTCATTGGTGTTGACGGAAATTGAGTACAATGCACTGCCGCGGCAACCGTTAATATGGCGAGCTCAGCGGCAGGAAGACTCGCACTGGGGGCAAGTAGGGCTTGTAACAGCTGTGCACTGCGTGTGGAAGGAAATGCAGCCAGGCTGGTCACCAGTTCCGTGGTTTCCTTCTGCAAAGAGGATTGCTGGAAAGCCCAACGCATGAGGCGGAGACCCAGCCGAAGTTCCGCAAATGCCAAACGGAGAATGCATGTGATGTCGTCAAACTCAGCGTAAAGAGTTTCTATGCGCTGACAAAAGCCCGAGATAGACTCTTGGACAACCACCTCGCGATCGAATGCAGAAGCATCTCCCGATTCCAGAACGTGCGCTAGGTCGTCGATTTTGGAATGGTGGATCACTTGGCTGATAAATTGCGACACCTCCAGCCAATAGGTTTGTAGACTTGTTAGGTTGTCCCGAGTTGGAATATTCGCCGACGCATGAGGAATGTTTAGCAGGTTTTTGGCACAAGCTTCAAGGTAAGCAATAACACCGTTTGTTTTATTGGCTGCTGTTCGGAGCTCCAGCTGGACATGGAATGTGATTTGCTGTGTTAGGAACGCTGCTTGGTCCTGAGCATAAACGGTCGCGTGGCGTATCATTGCGGCAGGATCGATGGGTATATCGGGGACGAAAAGGTCAAGGACGACCCTGCTCAACGCGATCCAACATCGCCCGAGATGAGACACCGCGGTCTTCGACGATGAGAGCACGTCTGCATCGTATTGCAACGCAGTAGTCAAATGCCGGGTAGCCTTTCGCAGTGGTTCGTAATTCGTCCGTCCCAAGAGGTCGAGGAGCTTTGACGCTTCTATGCTGTCTCCTGAAAGATTCGTGCGCATATGATGAAGAACGGTTTCATCGAATGAAGTCGCAAAGCAAGAAGCGACCTTAATAAACGATAAGCCTATATTACGTGCGAGCTGCCGCTCTTACTCACCAGAACTACGCTTTGGTTGAACAATGCAGTGAGCTGCTGAAGCCGCGAAGTATTCGTGAAACACTGTAGCACAGTTAGTCCGACGTGACGCTTGACCAGCTCTCCATGATCCTCGAGCGATGCCAATGAGACTCCGACAATTTGACTGTGAAGAAAATGAGAAAGGGTAAGCATACGGAACACAAGATTATACCTCTTTTCAAAAGCACTGAGAAGGTGAGTTGGGCGGAAGATGATATGTGGTCCGCTGACATCCTGAAAACTTGTGGGTCATTGGGGAATGCAACTCCAATTCGTGCTACATACCACTTCTGATTCTGTATGCCATAAGGCTTCAAGCCATTGGGTCTCCACCGTAGCGATAATACTGGGGGAAACTAAAACCACATTATAATGAACATATATGCATAGCGATAAGTTCGCCACGTACTCTGGCAGTCCGCATCATGATTCCATATCACATGTTGGTATGATGCAAATCGCCGCAGATCTTCGTTCGGCTCCTTAACGGCCATTCGAATAAGCCGCTGGAGCATCTGCATAATCACCTGCACGTTGCCGTGTTACCTGTCTATTCTATATATGCCAGTACGCAGCGGACTTACATCTTTGTTTTCCGTATGAAGATTGCAAAGAACCTGCAACTCGACCAGAAGGGAAACAGGATTGCAAGTCCCGTAAAGACCCATGTTTTTCCTAGGGACCTTGGATACCCACTACGGTAGGAAATCAGGATATCGCAGAGAACAATATGGACGCCTTCTTACGCTTTTGACCTGGCTAGATATATGTACTAGTCGCTCAGTCTTGTCTGCCTGTAAGTATACTGGCAAAGTCGCAACAGCAAGGATTTCCAACTGCTCTCGACGTGGCACTAGATAAATCAGTTAGGGTATAGATGACCCCTTAAAAGACCCTAGCATACCTGGTTCTGAAACTTCTATAGGCGAGCTGGCCAACAATCTGATGTCTACCGAAGTAATCTCCGTGGGTCTGACTACGCGTAGTTGAGACCACATGTCTACCAATCCAAGACCGGACGACGGGGAGATCGCGTTCTCGAGAATAGCAGACGCATGAGCAAGACGTTGATAGGCGGGAGAATGATTATCAAGTGCTTTTGAGATCAGCTTCGATAAAACTTGAACGTAGGAGTAGTCAAGGTTTTTCTGAGCGAGAACCTGACGAAGTTTTCCCGAAATGGTGAGGAGGTTTGCAGATGTACTATAATCCTGCAACTGACGTTATAAGATGGCTCATGCGTAGGGACGAGATGCTCACTGATTGAGAGCCGGATAAACTGGAGAGCAACTGCTCGAGTAATTTCTGGGCAACTGCTCGTACCTCCGCCAATACCGATTGCAATGCCTCCATCAGATTCGACGAGCATTTAGCCAACGCGCTGCCAGGCGAACTACTTGACTGGTCCCACCAAGCGTCGTCATTATTAAGGAGGAGGGCAGCGAAAAGATGTAGAATTTCGAGTTTCAATGCATGATGCGAGCAGTACTCCGCCTGTTCTGTACAGCATGGACACGGTGGATAAACCATGAAATCATCCATTGGCTATATATTTAAGCAATTTGAGTACATTGGTGTGGAACAGCGGATGCAAGTCCCGCCTGTCATATGAACACTGACCAACACATTATCGAGTGGGCATGGAACGATCTGAGATACTCTCTTCACCCTTGAAGCCAGTGTTTGAGAGACCTCATTGAAAGCGGGGTCTGCAAGCACAGAGCACAGGAGTCCGTTGGGTGACGAAACCACAAGATAACGCTTGAAGATCCAGTGTAGAGGCGGGGGGGATGACCTCACAGTGAAGTAAACGAGCGCGCGTGACATTTGAAGATCGGAAACGTCCATGGTCGGCGCATGAACGACCAGGGACGACAAAATTGAGTCATGGTCAATACCAACGGAGGGTAAGGGCTGAGATAACTCATGCGGACACACTGAGAGAATACCTCGGCGTGCCTGTTCGTGGGATGCATAACAAGTCGTCGTCGAGTCAACAGGGAGGCGAGAGTGCGCGAGCACGCGGGACTGGTCCTCTTCAGTGAAGCAAGTCAACAGAGAAACCTCCACACTGCGATTGCGCATCGCCCTGGACAGTTCGCCATATTGAGGGTCCACTGTCATGAGCAGACGGAAGTTCGGATGCGGTGTCAATATCTGTACCTCGCCATTGACGAAGCCCCGTTCAGTTAGCACCAAAGTGCCGTTCGGTTCACAGAGCGAATTGAGTCGATCGAGGACAGAAGGATTACACATATTCGCGCCATCGAGAACAAGCCAGTGACCTTTCTTCATCGCCCGTATTAGTGGACCGTCTATCCACTCGAAACGACCCTTCGTAGACCTGGTTTGAGCCAAGTCACGGACTCTAAGATCCAAATCCCGTCGAGCTGCATCAAGGGAGGAGTCATCAACGTCAATCATTGACAATTCCGCCAAAAGCCCAGAAACAGCTTGTAAAACCGATGCGAATGTTCTCTGACCGGATAGCAATTCGCGCTGTACGACCGTTCGGTACTGATATCTTGAAGTGATCCCACAAGCAGAACGCGCGAACGTCTCGGTGAGCTGGACTGCTTCCTCTGCGACCGCTATGGTTCGTGCTAAATGGTCGACTTGTTCGAAGCCCCCCAAGATATCTGTTGTGTCAGTCGCCTTGGAGATGTGGACTTCATCAAGATGGTTGCCTGAAAGATTAGCAAGGGTTCTTATCAAGTTCGTTTTACCACTGTTGCGAGAGCCAGTCACGACAACTAGCCAGGATCTCGAGAGACACGCGCCGATAGCTTCGATCGCTGCAAGATGTACTTGTAGGACGTCAGAAGTTCTGTGAGGCAAAGTCACATTGTGCCTCTTCGTGGTGTAGTAACCAACTTGTAGATGCGAACTTGAAATGACCGGGTAAGGGTTAGGAATGCTTGGTGAATCCGAGGTCGAGAAAACCTCATCGAATATGGCTTGGGCGGATGCGCGATCTTGCGAATTCCTGAACCTGCTCAAGTAGACGATGCGGATAAAGTGTCGGGGGTAGTTAGTTATGCTGAATGTCCGTAAAAGTTCGCCCCATCGGATGATATCCCGGAGATTGAATTCCCAAGGACTCCCCTCCCGACCGAAGGCCCGTTTGTAGACAACTTCATGATTCAAGCGAGCGTTGAACGCAATCATGGCACGGAGAACACATTCGTTACACCCCTTGTACTGCTCCCGACAGACAACTAGCATATCATCAGGAGTAAGCTCCTCAACGTAAACCTTCGTGAAGCGATCAAGGAAAGATTTTGGGAGGCCTTTCCTGCCACCACCTTGGTGCAACGGATTTTGAGTGGCAAATACTCGAAACGAGGGGTGTCGAGTAAAACTGCGTCCCAGCTCAGGTATGTAAACCGTGCCTCGATGATCCAGTACCGCATTCAAGCCTTCGAGGACCGCCTGAGGGGCAAGATTCATCTCGTCAAGAAGAACCCAGTGGCCCTGTTGCAAGGCTTGTAGGAATTCTGCATCTTTCCAGGCAAACTCTCCTGGTGCACCATTCTCGACAGGCAAGTCAGAGCCGAACAAGTCTATCAGATCGGTCTGGTCTGAAAGATTGATACGACACAGGTGGTAACCGGCTATCTTCGCCAAGGCAGTGATGAGGGAAGTTTTCCCAACCCCGGGGCTCCCTTCTAGGAGGATTGGCTTGCGGACTTGACAGGCCCTGACCACTCGCAGAGCATTCTCGTAAGTAGTCGGCGCTTGAAGATTGAAGCTATGCATCACGGTAGTTGATGGTCCCTTGGGAAGTGCGAAAGGGCCAAATTGAACGAAGGTAGATGGGTCATAGGGGTGACAGGACGTGTCCCGCGGATCAAACGGGACAAGTTGGCGCAACTTGCGAATGGCCTCATCCTTGATTTGTTGCAGGGTCTCTAGCGAACATGTCGCTGTTTGTGGCAAGGAGCCCAATCCGTCCAGAAAAGTCATGTGGGCTCCATGGTGCTAGACTACGAATGAACTCTCGAACCAGTAAAAAGCTCGTCGACTTACGAATATCTCGCCTGCTGGCATCGTACTTTCTCCATCAGGACTAAACACAGCATTTGAGAACGCGACCCAAGCCTGGAAGGGAGTGAGAGGGGAACGTGGTGAGATGTATTCCAAGGTTACTCACCAGCATGTCCCGTAACGTGCAAATAGAACGGTCGCCAACTTTCTCGCGCATCCAGTCGGTAAACCACAAAAGTGGCATAGTGAAAACTCTCAATGCGTCATGGGTCCAGGAACTCTCGACAATCATCCCAAGGTCAGATGGGTCGTCGACTGAGGGCACCCAAATCTCCGTGAAACGATTCCGAAGGGCAGGAGATAGCTCCTTCTTCCCGTAATCGCCCCCCGGATTCATCGTCGCGAGAAGCTTGAAGGAATCGGCAGCGTGCACAGCAGGATATTCTTCATCTGTACCCCCTCGCTCAGCAAGTACAATGGTCCGGTCTGGCTCCAGTACGCTGTTAAGCCTCTCAAGCACTGAGTCGTCGGCCAACGATATCTCATCAAGCAGAAAGACATCGCCGCCCCACATGGCTCGGATAAGAGGACCATCATGCCATTCAAATAGGGAGTCGGACAAGAGAAGGTTCTTCAGTGAGTCCCGGAGAGCGGCCTCTAGCGAGGGGTCGAGATCCGTCTTCAATAGTACGGAGATCTGGTCAAGTATTCCCTGAGTATCCGTGGGTACGCTGACGATACCAGCGCGAGCGAGGAGAGACAATGCATTACGATGAATATCTGAGGAAGCCGTTCCGCGACTGCGCGCTGGTCGCAAGCCACCGATCAGGTCTGCCGTTTCTGTATTTTGATGGCAGCTAAGTGTGTGCAGGTGCTTGGACACGACTTCGGCATACAACTGGCAAACAGATGTCTTGCCAGAACCAGTCTCCCCCACCAGTAAAACCGGTTCGTTGAACCTCAAAGCCCTAGAAACCAAGACGAATAACCTTCTCATAGCGTGAGTCCAGACAACTTGTGGGGATGAGGGTACGGGGCATCCGATGTATGCTTCGACTTCAGGGCCATGTATATTGTACAGCGATTTCTCGCCGATCCGAACCTTCATAACACTCTCTATGACTTCCTTGACCACAAGTTTGTCCTCAATGCGCCGAGCTCGTTCTGCGAGAAGCATGTAACCGTTTTCTGCAAGTTCCTGGTTGCCTATAGCGTCTCTGCCAGCCCACCTGAACAAGTCTCGGAGGGTGGCAAAACCCTGTTTACTTTCGAAAACACGCCCGGTCTGTCGGCGCTTCTGCAACTCTCGGAAGACCGTGACGATCCTCTGTCCAAAGGAGGGAGCAATTCGACATCGTTGGCACAGGATGGATTCCAGCTCTGCTTGCGGCACATCTTGGAAGTGAACTTCGAGGAAACGATTGCGGAAGGCGCGCGACAAAACTTTTCGACCAGCGTATAAGCCCGGCGGATTCTGAGTGGCGAAAAGCATGAAGTGAGGATGAGGACGGACAACTTCGTGAGTTTCCGGAATGACCAATTCGCGATTGTCATCTAATAATCGATTCAGGGCTTCAAGGACGTCTGTTGGCGCGAGGTTCAACTCATCCAACACGATCCAATGACCGCATCTGAGAGCATGGACAAGTAGACCATCCTTGAATACCAACTTCCCGGTGGCCTGATCTGAAACGTAAGACCCAATATATTCCTGAATATCGGTGTGTTCGTGGTTATTGATACGAATGAACTGATGGCCAGTCCGACGGGCGAGGTACTCCACCGCACTGGTTTTTCCACTGGATGTCGGGCCCTCAATAAGCACCGGAAAACGACGAGTGAGGACAATGCGGGCAAGGTCAATCAGTTTCTTTTCCACCGAAGGAGTCATGATGTAGTCCTCCGCTGGATCGACGAGGAGTGAGCCCTTCTCCAGGTAAAACGGGCCAAACTTGACGAACTCGTCGGCAGAGCGAGAAACAGGATAGGGGGGTTCCTTCATCAACAAGGATTTAGGGTTACGGACTCCGGAAAGGATGTGCTTGTGTGCAAGACTCGCAGCAATATCCGCACTGGGCCCATCAAGCACCATGGTAAAGGCCATCAGGCAACCTTCCCATAATGCTCGTCGCAGGCCGTACGTTGGCGAGATGTCGGCCGCAAACGTAAGGGCACGGGTAAGTGTCCGCATGCTGTAGTGAGGACGATGATTTGATCCATCAGCCAACCGGCGATCCTCCGCTAATTGTTTAAGAACGGCATAGAAGTCAGCGACATTCATGATTGCAGCTTTATCTCCAACTGCGCAGTGGCCAATATATTGGTGAATGATGCTAAGAAGAGTTTCGCGGTCAGCATCCGGCGGGGGAACGTCAATCTCGGTGAACCGTGCTCTGATGTTGGGAGGGAGGTCCTTTTTCCCGACGTCTGTTGCGGGATTCATGCAAGCGAAGAGACGGAAATCGGGATGACGGGGAACTGCTTCTAGGGTGCCTTTCTCGGTCAAAGTAATAGATGCCGTTGGCCCACTAAGGAGCCCTGTGATACATTCAAGCGTTTCCGGACTTGCCAGGTTGATCTCGTCGAGCAGTATCCTAGGGACAGGTCAGATGGAAGCTTGATGAATGGTCAATATAAGTAAACATACCAATCGCCAGAGCGGAGCGCCTTGACGAGAGGACCCTCCACAAAACTGAAGGCAAATTTGCCCTGTCCTTGAACATGTTGCATGTCAAACTCGTCAATGTTATGTTGGAACTTGTCCCAAGCCTCTGCAGATAGTCGAAGCAGCGTTTGGTCGACCTTTCTCCGTTTCCTCGGCCCATCCGCTTCCGTGGAGGCCAGAGGGGACTCCCTGAGAAAATTACTAGAAGTCAACATTATTTGAGGTTCGACACTCACTGTGAGTCCTCGTTGAATTTTGACTCGATTCGTTCCTTGGCAAGCCGCACTGACTCTCTCCAAAGAACCACCGCTCTCCTCCATTTGTTCTCTTGGACTGCTTTCCTCACGGATTCCTCAAACTTGATATTCTTCTTCCGACTGAAGGTATTTCCAAAAAGCTCCAGAAACTCTGCATGAAGCTCCGAGGCAGGAACGCGGGCATCAACTGGTTTAAAACCACCAAGTAGATCTGAGGATTCTGTTTGATGAGAGAGGTTGAGCGAAATCAGGGGGCGGCGGAGCAAAGAAGCAAGGTGAGTGATGGCGCTAGTTTTTCCAGTACCAGTCTCTCCGGTCAATAGTACAGGTTCACGAAGTGATATGGCAGTGGCAACTCGTGAAAGAAGGCACACTGCAGGTTTGTGCACCGCGAAGGGGCGAGTTGGTGCAATGAGAAACATCGGCTTCGGAGGTCGAGCAGGGAGGCGTACGCGGCCAATACCAACAGCAATGATATCGCCGTTTCCATCTCTCTCCTCCTCGAACGCGGGAACTCGCCCACTGAGCACCCAGCGACGACGTTCAGGGTCTAGGCCAATTTGATCAGCAACTAGAGCTGCGATGCGATCAGAGTGAGCCTGAGCTGAGGCTGTAAGCGCGCCTGCACCGAAGAAGACATCCCTGGCTTCAAGGAAAAGTTCCTCTCGAATAGCAGGATTTGGGAAGAGCGTGGCGACAGGAACGATATCTTGATTGGTGAATTCCACTTGCATGAAACTATCGGATGACGGGATGAGTGCCTCCACCCGACGGCAATACTTCTCAAGCTCCCTCAAACCAACAGACCTACTCGAGGCTGTTGTCCCTAGTTTCTGGATACCGACCCAGATTTGTATGATAGCCCGTGCAAGCAGTTCCCCTAACTTAGGGAACCGAGATTCAATGATCATCCTGATTTCGTCTGATGATGGCGCATCGACTACGAGTTCCTGGAACTTGTGCGCCCCGTAGAAGATTGGACTCGGAAAGCTTCCACTCGTCGATGGGACTGCTGAACGTGTCGCGAAGATAGCGAAGCGTTCGGAGGCCCTCACCCTACCCCTGTTGGGAACATCTATGCTCGCGCGACCACCAACCCACGTGCCGGGGGCCAGAGACTCGGCAAGGGGCTTGATAAGCCCCAATACCTCCATACTTGCGCGATCAATATCCTTGAAGACTAGCCATTTCCCCTCTCTCATAGCGCGAACAAGCACACCATCTTTCCATTCGAATGTTCCAAGTTGCGTCGGAGAGGAAACGTAGGATCCGAGCAGAGAGCGAGGGTCAAGTGACGTATCGGCAAGATGAACAGTGACAATCTGGTCGTTGGCATCGGGGTATACCACAGAGGCAAGCTGGGAGAGGAGAAGCGACTTTCCAGATGAAGGGGGGGACGTAATGAGAGTAGGTAATCGGAGGGAGGTAAAAATTGCAAGCTGTCGCAATGCTTTGATTGCTGAAGCCGTTGTGACAACCTCTGCGCGGGAAGGAGGGAAGGGTGAAGATTTGAGCATAAGTATGCCGTGAATATTGGCAGTCCATGGGCTGAAAAAGAGGTTTTAGAACGAGGTGACAATACCTCGGGACAAAATGCCTCACGATAAATCATCATTGGTTAAGGGTTGAACTTTGTCACCTCCAAACGAATAAAAGTCGGAGCCGGTAGCGATAGAGTTGCGGCGTTGATGAATTCCCTGAAGTTCCAACACGGGCATTAACCATCCATCGATGGTAATTCGACTCCCGTCAATATTTTGCCCACACGAGAGTGGACACTCAACCACACCGGGTTCACCGAGAACTCTAGTCTCTAGTTGCACGCGCTCCACTTCGGCCATGCCCGTATGTAGCGAATAACACCGGATTGCCAAGTACTTAACCGCAGAGTCGGGGTGAGGTGTGGTGAAGAGAATTGATAAATGTGATATGGGCCATAGGAGGTCGCTGGGAAGCAGGCGGTTGGCTCGAAGCAAGCGATAGTAAGCAAGAAGCAGGTGATGTAGACGTATTTCATCCAACATGGCAATCGATGGACTCTCCTCGACAAAACACAATGGACCTTGCGAGAAGCATGGCCGACGCAAGAATGCAGACAAAATTCTATCCGACAATTCAGAACCTGAAAGTAGAAATCAAAGACGACTCACGGAAAAAGTTCCTCGTGGTTCTCTATCAACACGCAGAAAGCAGCGAATCTGTCTTCGAGGTCCTCTTGGTCATGTAGCCATCTTGCGCACAGGTCAACCAGTAATGGTCGAAATAGATCTGATATTGGCACGGTGAGAGAGGGAACTGCTAGTAGTTGCGATAACGTTGAAAGTAGAGCTTTGGGTGATGATGCAAGTGATATCTGACTCGAATGAGTGGAGTCTGGAGGCAAGATAGCGAGCAATGCTCGTGTCTGTTTTGAGAGATTGATCGCAAGAGGATCGTTGAGTGCATTATGAAGCGACATGATGAGCCGTCAAAAATGGCTACGTTGAGAGGAGTGTGCACGACCGTGCACGACCTAGACAAGCGACCTTGAGCTCGTTGTCCCCGACGATGTCGAGACAGGAAAATAACTCGCGATGTGTCGACTTCGCTTCGTGCACGTGACTGTAAGAAAATCAAGTCAAACACTACGCTTTCCTCTTATGGGTTATCGATATTTGTGGGTCTTGTGGGCTTTGTGACTTGACTCAAGCTAACGTCGTCCACCATCAACATCCTCTTCTCTATCGCACAGAAATGGTCAGAAATACGAAAATCCTAGACATCAGAGGCCAAAGTCTCAAGCTCAACACTGCAGCGGACGTCGTGCCACTCCTTGAAGGCTTTGACTCCACATCAATCGAAGAGATTCATCTGGGAGGCAACACCATTGGCATCGAAGCTGCGCAGGAGTTTGCAAAGTTTTTGGAGAAGACGCAGAACCTGATGGTATTGTTTCTCAGCCGTCCATCTCTTCCTGGTCCCTGATCGTGAGTCAGGTCGCAGACTTCGCCGATATCTTCACCGGTCGTCTCATCTCCGAGATTCCAGACGCACTCAAGGCTTTATGTGACGCTGTCGAACCCAAAACAACACTCGTGGAAATAAACCTCAGCGACAACGCTTTCGGCGTTCGCTCAGTTGAACCGTTGCGCAATCTTCTCGAAAATAACCGTTTCGAGATCCTTCGGCTCAATAACAACGGTCTAGGCCCAGAAGCAGGGATCATGATCGCGAACTGGCTGAAGAAATCTGCAGAGTTGAGCAAGGAGAAGGGCTTGACGTCAAACTTGAAGACAGTCATTTGTGGCAGGAATAGGCTTGAAAACGGATCCGCGCCTGCATGGGCAGATGCGTTCGCCGAACATGGAACGCTGGTGGATGTCAGGCTTCCACAGAACGCCATCTGGACTGATGGGATACACGCACTAGCCAAAGGTCTATCCAAGTGCCCAGATTTACGATATCTCGATCTGCAGGACAATACATTCATCAAGGATGGATCCAAGGCAGCTGTCAACGCATGGGCGCATGCCCTCCCAAAATTGTCCTCCTTGCAGACTCTCATCTTCTCGGACTGCGTATTATCAGAGGAAGGTGATGATGAGGTGCCACCACCCCTGCAAAAGCTTGTGGAGGGATCAAACCAGAACCTGGCGACCCTGGTGCTCCAGAATAACAATCTCAATACATCGACATTCAAGTTCTTTGCGAACTCGTTGACCTCCTTGCCGAAACTGAGGAGGCTAGAACTGCAATGGAATGATGTTGATGAAGAATCAGAGGACGACATAGATGCCATCCGACAGATCATGAAGCAGCGCAGTGGAAAATTATTCGCATATGAGGAAGAAGAAGAAGAAGCAGAGGCGGCGGCGGAGGAGGCGAAGGGGGAGGAAAGCGAAGGTGAAGAAGCAGGAGAACAGGTACCATCCGAGGAAACGAGGAAGCTCGAAGGGGCTGTGAGCGCGCTTACTGATGTTTTGAGCAAAGTCACTATTCATTGACTTGCTCAGCATCGCGGGACTAGTTGCTAAGTTGGCAAGTTGGTTCCACTTGCGCGGAGGCTGTTGCATGCTGGTTAGGAGGGCCAGGGGCGTGTATACCAGTTGATCACTAATCGCATTTTAAGCGGAAGATTGACAATGAGTGCGGATATATTACTACCCCTCACCATGGACGAGAGGATAATTAGAAGTCATACGCATAGACATGTGCCGCTAAAAAGTCATGCCATCTCAGCCAAAAACAAGAGACTGAACGGGGAGAATCAAGCGAATAGTACTCTACTACTAAAGGATGGGCCGCAAGTAAACGTTTAAACCCCGGACGATCTGGCTTCACCCTTAGTTCGTCAGGACAGAATATCAAGGCGTGGAGTACTTAGTATATATTATGGCTCACCGATTAGTCGGTTACTAGTCGCGTCCGCTTTCGTTATCCTTGCGTCGAACCAGGCCTGGACATTGTCCGACAACAACTTGGTCATGCACTGAATACACAACCAGTCATCCTTTCTCCAATCCTTGTACCTCTCTGAACGGATATCAAAGATCTCCTCAATGAACTGGGGGTATGGGATCGACTCGACTGCCTCTGCGAAAGAAACGAGCGACTCAAGCGGTCTTCTCCTCTCGAATGATAAGTAACTCCCCAGGCGCGAAGGAGCAATAGCTAGGATCATGCATTCCCAATCTACGAGGATGACCAACTATTAATTATCTATGAGCTGCTGGCAAGTCAACTTACTGCAAAAACTCCATAACGAATGTCTTCTGGAGAGAGAAGGCAATCCTTGGCATCGACTACCTGTAGAAAGTAGGTAGGTCACATTCACCACGATGAATGGTCTGAAGAACACACAATGAATGGTCTCCAAGAAGTAATCGTCGAGCACAAAGCGCTTCTGAGTCCCACCAGTGATTAACGCAATCTCTGTTGTAAGGAAAGTGAGGGTCATGGCTTTCCATGTGCCATACCATTGCGAATCGATAGGACGGAAAGATGGCCATTTTCCCCTGAAGGCGTCCAACGTGACTGCTGGCCCACTCCAGACGAGATAAATATTGTCTCTATCACAAGATCCTAGACGTGAACCTTTGGAGGGAGCACAGATCACTAGATAGGGACGTTGGCCTGACATTCAGGTACTTACCTGTCGGTCGTGTGGTGTGTTTGGCCAATGCCCATTTGGCAAGACCCGAGAGGAACCTATGCACCTCGTCGACGCCCACGAGTTCAAATTCTCCCAAACCCAACAAGAAAGTTGTCTGTTTCTCAACGATTGAATCCCTGAGCTGTGGATGCTTGTCATTGCTGTATTCAAGTCTATTGTCTACCAGTGCTCTGGGTCCGTACGTCGCAGCAAGAAGCCAGAGCCTGTACACCGATTGCTGGAATCTCAACGACTCGGCGGCTGAGAGTCGGCTACTTCTAGACCTCGGGTCCTTCTCCCTTGAACAGATGGTCACTGAGACGTTGCCCGCAGCGTGAAATACGCTTACCACCAGCTATAGATATCTTCAAGTGTCCGAACGACGGCAGCATGATCTCGCAAAAGGCGTGCTTGCTCTGAAGTGATCGTCAAGTCCTGGGAAAGAACCACTTCTTGTTGAAGCTCGTAAGCCAATCTTGAAGAGCGGGTAGCACCAAGACACCTGACAAGGCTCATAGCCTGTGGTAAAGCGGGGCCAAAATGATTGTGCGCTACAGCTCCAAGGATAGAGCTTTGCCGACACCGAAAGATAGAGTAAACAAACTTGGAGGATGAAATAAAATCCTGCAAACTCTGGAAATCGGGCAGAGCCATAAGGAAACAGTCCGTGAGATCATCATTGAACGGAAATGGCGGCAAGGACCCGGAGTTCAACATGACGAGTGGTCAAGCAGAATTCGCGAATTTCTCTGTATATCGTTGATTGGTGAAGTTGGGGAGAACAAGAGCTATGGTGAGGAAATTCCATTGATGCGGTTGGCGAGCCTCGGCTAGGAACCCCGAAGGTAATTACGGGCGCGATGAGTCGAGGGATACTCACCAAAACGTAAACCTTGTTACGAAACGACACGATTGCCGGCATATTGAGTTAGTCTGGTGGCCAGCCCGTTCTCCTTGTTCGTCAAACTCCTGAAATGTCATCCGCGCAAGTGTCCCCCAGGTACGCAAAGCAAGTAATGCTCACATTTCTCAAGTGAGCTCATGGTCACCGGCATTGTTACTACGTCTGGATAAGCAGCATGTTCATTGTTTCATTTACCCAAGGCATCCCACGCCCACGCCAACACCATGGTTACTGTTGCATGAAAACCGCGCTCGGACTTCAACTAAAAGAGTCTCTGGTGTGAGAACCGACAACCACCAGTCATGCACTGTGAACACGTGGATGACTGATTTTGATGATATTGAATAAGTTGAGATAGCACACTGAGCAGTGAGGCCTCGAGGATCGGCAACCAAGAGTCCATCGTCAGTTACAGATGGGTACTACCTTGCCTTACAAACCATCCACCTGCCTTCGACCCCTTTCTTGGGCCGAAGTTGGCCATCCTGGCACCTCTCCCGCATCCATTCATCAAATCGCACAACAGTCGCTTCGGAGCTAAAGCTGTCAAAAAATAGTCGCTTTCCCAGCCACATCTGCGTCTCATTAGATGAAGAAAGTTCCCGGTACGCATTTCGAACGACTATCCATGCCTCGTCGCGTGCTTTCAACCGGAGCCGGGAAACCAGCGCATGTACAGCATTCCGGGGCAAATCCTGGAACACCGTTGTAGCCTTGACATCCAAGGATGGAATCGGACGTGACAAGGGAAGTAGGTGTTCGAATGCATCGGGATGTGATAACCGCTCGAATTGAACAAAGTTAAAGGTGCGCAAGCTTCGAGCCAATGATGAGATCCACAAATACGCGGGGGATGGTCGTTCCAGTAAGTTTGGAACAAGATATTTAATCTGCTCCAAATAAGTTTTTTGGGAAGGGAAGGTGAGAACTAGTTGGTGGAGGAGCAGGATTAGAATGGTGGTGAGACGGAATGGCTGTGGAGTGGGGGTTGCTGAATAGATATCGGGCACAAGACGGGACAGAATGGAGGTTGTTTGCACTGGCGAGTTGAAAAGAACCGACAGGTAAAGCGAGGTCTCGTAGGCTACGTCAATGGTTGAGGGATTCGGGACATGTCTTGGACGTCGGACCAATTCACTGACCTTCCACCGCAAAGTCATCCTTCCGGCCAGACGCGAACAGGCCCTCGCGCAATTTACCTACATGATGCACAGATGGTTAACTACACGAACCCAGGCGAAGGCGATATTCTCAACCTCACTCACGGAACAATATCAATATGTTCTCCTGGTTATCCTTGTGTTTTTGCACTGACTCGGTCTGAGACTTAGTAGGAGAACCGGCCCTATACAAATCCCAGAACGTTCTAAGCTACATCGTCGAATGTATGTTGGCATCACAGTGGGCTCATCGGAGAACCAGTCTGAGGCTGCAACGCACTTTCTTGTCGATAAAGGCTCTGAACTCTTCCTGCACGATGCATCCCTTCAACCTGGGCAGCTCAGCGTTGTCGGAAACAGAAATCACAGTGGAGTGCACTCACGAGTCACCGTCTTTTTCAAGACCGCTGCTGCGGCTAACAGAGGCAATAAGTTCCATGCGACGATCATGATCGTTTGAGATATTGCCCTGCTCGACACTATATGGTGCTCCGAGCTGAGCACTTCGTTGAACAACGCGCCGACCTCGCCCTCGTGATGCCCGGGTCCCACGGGATGGTGTCATATACTTCAGTATGTGGCGAAGATCTGTGGCTCAAGTTTGAGCAAAATTTACATAAACCCGAGTCTCGAGCTCAACTGGAGCAACTGGTAAGGAACCGTGGACCGTGGTATCTGTTCAGCGCTCAGCCTGTCAGAAGTTAACCACACTTGGATTTACAAGAAAATATTTCAAACACGGCGGAGTTCAAACAATGCAAAATCTATCTAAGTTCCTCGGTAACTTAAGTTAACCAGGATTCCAAGTTCATTCCAATCTCATTTGTCAATACCCTCCTTCAAGTATTTTGAGTCATCGTGATGAATTCCCATTCCCCCTCAAAGCCATTCGCCCCTGAAAGCCCACAGATAGGTAGTCTTGACAATGTGGACGGTAAGCGCATAACCCCCAACCGTACCAACCAAGTAGGTGTAGAACATTGGGTCAGGTGGTGTCATCTGTAGGGCTGAGTTGACCTTAGGAATGTACGGGATGGCCATCGACACACAAGCCATCCCAAAAGTCACGAGGACCACAGGGAGGGAGGCTCGCGATTGGAAGAAAGGAATTTTGTGCGTTCGGAGGAACTGAATGATGAAGAGCTTTTCGCGGAGCCATTAGGATGCGACACACGATGCACGTTGATTTCATACCTGTGTCAGAGAACCTTCCAAAAACCAGTTTGTCTGCGCGAGTGGGACCAGTGGGGAATCTACTGTCCGAATCTTGTAGTGGAACCTTGAAGAAAAGTTAGGGTAAAAATGATTGAACCGACAGTATAACTTACCAGTTGATGGAGAATGTAATGATGTCGAACGGGCTGGAGAAAGGACCGAGACAAATCATGAACCGAACGATGGACCAGGCACTCCATGTCCTAGGGTATTCGAGACACTCAGGATCAACGTTGTCCCTGGCATGAATAAGTTTACTATCAAAAGATCAAAAGAAAGAACGCGAACCAAGGAATCGATCCCTGAGAGAAGTCATAGAGCAAGTTCTGAACCAATAGCTGCAACGGCAACATCGGCTGGTAAGGCAACCAAGCAGAAGCAACTGTAGGTTCCGAGTGTCACGTCAAGACCCCCGCTGGAACCATATAACGTACCCAACACCGAGAAGACATTTCCAAAGTTCGATGAGCAAGCCATCTTGATATACTTGACGGTGTTCAAAAGTCTTTTCACTAAATTGAGTTTCATGGCTGAACCACTGAGTTAGAAACATACGTGATCCTGCCTTCGACCACACCCCGAACAATAACACCAAGACTCTTCTCCAGTAGAATGACATCCGCTGCCTCTTTGGCGATCTCGGTTCCTGAATCCACGGATATCCCGACGTCAGCACCACGAATAGCCAAAGCATCGTTGACTCCATCTCCCAGGAATGCAACAGCACGGCCACCACAACCTTTTCGTAGAGCCTTCACCACGTCGAGTTTCTGGTATGGCGACAACTTCGCGAAGATAACCGCACGCTCAATTGTCTCATTCAGAAGTTCCTGGTCCTTGGCAAGTGCGGCGAGCTGAGGTCCCGTAACGACCAAACTTGATTCGTCTACATGTTCGGAGGACATGTTGGATGCTGCTTCTTCATCCTTTGGGGACCGTCCATCAGTTACCTTTGTGATGTTGAGGGGATTGAAAAGACCAAGGTCACGGGCAACCTTGGCAGCCACCGCGGGAGCATCTCCAGTGAGAATTCGCACCTGAGTCACGTTGATCAGTTCCACAGGACCATGCCATCAACGATGAAACGGGTTGTAATACCTGGACATGAAGGCTGCCAAGCTTCTGAATTGCCTCAACAGCATCCGGTTTCAATGGATCCAGCAAGGCGACAAAACCAACGAAAACCAAATCCTCCTCGTCCTCGGTAGAGATGATGGCACCTATTTTGACGGATGCCTTACGACAAGCGACAGCGATCAACCGGAGCCCATCCTCGTTCAGTCGCTTGGCAGAATTGAGGATTTCAAGGCGATCAACTTCCGTCAATGTGGTGGACGAAGATGAGTCGAACCCGACACTCTCTATCGGTTTCGAACCTTCTTCACACTTCAAGGCGGAAACACATCGCTCTAGAACCTCTTCCACAGCCCCCTTGGTTATGAACAATGCTTCTCCCTCACGCACAGAAGGACGGTACGCGAGGATTGAGAGCATGCGACGCGTGGAGTCGAATGGAACTTCACCGAGTTTAGACCAACCGTCTAGTTGGACATCACTGAGAGAACCCTTCTCAGCTTCGCCGATGTAGTCCAGAATGGCACGGTCGATAGGACTGCGAGTTCCCGTTTGCAGCAATGAGTTGATGAAGGACAACTTGACTGGGAAGTCTGACAGTTCGCCTTTGATGTCAACCGATTTCGCCACGCGAACAAGGTCAGCGGTCAATGTGCCTGTCTTGTCGGAGCATAGAACGCTGACTGCACCCAAGTTTTGGATGGCGTCGAATCGCTTTACGATGACCTTCTGCCTGGCAATGCGAACAGCCGACAAAGCCAAGTTGGAGGTCTGTACAATCACAGGTGAACGACAGACGGTTTGGGAGGAAAGAGACACTTACAACTATCATGGGAAGCATCTCCGGGGTAATCCCTACTGCAATCGCAATCGCAAACATGACAGCGCCTTTCCAATCCTTGCTAACTGCTCCTTGGACAATAAACACGGCCGGTGCCATAACCTGCACGATACAATTGAATATTGGGAAGAAAAGAGAACCAGGTTCGGACTCACCGCCATGAAACCCAAAAGGACGTAGCTGACCTTTCTGATGCCCATCTGGATCGCGTTTTCTGGCCTTTTCCTGTTAAGCTCCTCAGCGATGGCAGCCGTGTATGTGTCCTTTCCGGTAGAAACCACGACCGCACGGCCATTTCCGGCTGCAACCGATGTGCCAGCTAAGCAGACATTATGATTATCCAAAAGATGGAAAGGCTCAGACTCGTCCACGGCAGTAACGCGGACGACCTTGTCGACCGGCAATATCTCTCCTGTGAGCGAGGCCTGCGACACAGACAAGGACTCAGCAGAGATGACAATACAGTCTCCAGGGAATACGTCACCACCTAGAAAACGGTTAAATTTCAAGAAGCTATGCGAGCGTGAAAGAGCGTACTGGTGACAGCGACGACATCCCCGGGAACTATGTCTCTTAGATCGATCTCAATCTCCTGAGGGACGGAGTTTACGCGACGAATAACACGAACGCGGGTCACGATCGACTTGACCAACTTGAGTGCTTGAACCATGGACTTCATCTCTTGCCAGTACCTGTTGGAGAAGTAGCAAGCTTCAGCAGAGTTGACAGAGTAGTATGAAAGAAAGTACCTCAGTGAGGTGGAAGCAACGACCATGGCTATCATAACTACGAAGGTTGGCACGGAATTTGTTGCGATGTTGATTAAGGCGAGGATCGTCAGGAGCACATTGAAGGGGTTCCAGAGAGCAGTCCATAGGATCAACAGTGCGGCCAAGGGACGCTCGGTAACCGGTATGTTCAAACCATGAGTCCTAAGGATCTCAGCAGCCGTTTCTTCTGATAATCCATCTGGACTCCAAGTAGGCTCGAGCCTAGATGGATATTCATACAAGGCAACGGATGAAGTCTCTCGAGCTTACTTGAATATTTCTGAGACAGGAGCGCGGGCAAACCGAGCGAGCCTCGCAGTGAGTTCGGCCTCTTTGACCTGAGTGGCAGAGTTGGATATGTCTGGACCGTGCTTCTCCAATTTGCTACCCGGCCTGAAACGCGCAGGAACGAGTCTCGAGGCAAGAATGACATCAAATGAGAACGGCATGATGAACTTCCGTTTGGAGCTTATATGCAGATCAACACAGATGCAGTTGACCGGCGCAACACACCTACCTTTTTTTTCGCTAGAATGTGCGTTCAAGGGTGCGTTACCTGCGGAGGCGAGCAGACTGGGACAACAAGTTAGACAAGTTATACGACATGGCGACAAAGAGCAACGAACAAAGACGTAGGTACAAGCGTACAAAAACTCCCATCTGTTGGATAGTGTGTCTGAGGAAACCGCGAACGGGCTCAACGAGGCTTTATAGGGCTGGAACTTGGGTACAAATCTCCGATTCGACAGGTCCGCCCGGAAGGCCGCATGGGAGAACTTCCGGGTAAATTTGCCATTGGCCAAGAAGGGTTATGGCATATTAATCTAAAGCATAAGTCATTTATCAGTTTGATCCGCTCTACGACATAATGGGTAACCAGGCCTGGATAAATCCACAGCATCTCGGAACGGCAACCGATGGCCCGGTGGGCGTGACAGATTGAGGATGAAAATTTCCTCCGTGTTGATCACTATTGAACTGGTCGCAGACAACACTACCACATATCCTGATGACGGAGAGAGGATCGCTCCACATCAGGCCTTCAGGCATGATGTGAGTTTCCTGGGCCTGGTGACCGGTGACCCATGACAGGCGTATCATAGGTTCTGACCGAGGCACACCGCGGTTCCATGCACATGGTGTGATGGTGGCGACGGCTACTTCGCTGATATTTTCATATGCAAGCGAGGCTGGCCGTACATGGTACGACACGTGGCTGATACGTGTAATGTGGGTCTGCGAGAGAGAGCGTATGTACAGAGACTGGAAACACTCGGACAATATGCCACTGGGTGCCACTTGGCACCTACAACACCCCATGATCGTACCACAGAATTTGATGGTTGGAAGATAGCTTTCGCCACGTGGCTGTCGCACTGTCACTAAAGAATCGCGGACTCGCAAAATGCTCAAGGCCCTTGTACAACTGTCGGTAATTATTACCGAGCATATCAGTTGGCTCGCATTGCAGCTTGTTTGCTGCGTTGCATCATCATGGGCACACCATTCTCTACTTGTTTCCACGATCGACGGTCATTAACCTGCAGCCGCAATTTTCTGGCGTGGACTGCAGGGTCCTTACCCTGACCGGACGGCTATGTGGCAGCGACACATCTAGCCTCTGTCAAGTTGATGCGAATGCATGCATTCGCAATGCCCCTTCGTGCCATCATGTGCATCGATTTGACGGCGCCTCTATGACACGGGGATTCTTTACTTCCGTTCCAAGTGTAGTAGTTGGTGACACAAAACCAACCATAACCTGTATATTCTGAAGCACAGTATTCCCGATTCTCGGCCGACTTACCCAGAAAGTATAGTTCAAGGGGGTATTTACGAACAACTGTTGGCCTTGATCAAGATGGTCATTCCCGCCGCATTTTTTTGCGGATGCGCCACCTTCAAAGCTTCCCTTCTGAGACAATGGGGTCTCCTACTGCTTCCTTCTTGTCTACTTTTTTCTCCGGACATCCTTTCTGTCCTTGTGTCTCCCCTGCGTCGGAATTAGACAAAGACACCGGTGTGTCTTTGGAAATTGCAAGAGACTTCTCGATGTCTCTCGTGATGCGGTCCAACTCTTCACCAACCTTCACTTTCGCTTCTGTCACAGCCGCCTTATCATCCACTTCTACACTGTCTGCGGTTGCTGCCCATGCCCTTTCGAGTTCCTCCTCCCATCCAAGCTCACGACAGAGCTCCCGGACGATATCGTCGCACTTTCCTACTAAAACAACGTCGTCTTTCCTATCGAAGTTTCCGACCTCATCCAGATTGATTAAAACACGAGGACAGTCATCTGGCACCAAGTCCACCAAGGATGCGAACGGATGAACAGTCAGCGATGTTCCCATCACTATTAATAGGTCAGCATTTCGTAGCGAGCGGATGGATCCGTGGAACTGGGGTGGGAGCTGGCCAGCGATCAGCCCGGAAGCCACGGCGATCGAAACACAGGATACGTACAGCCTCCCCAAAGAACACGATATCAGGTTTGACCAGCCCGCGGCAATGCTCACACCGTGGTATCGCAGAATTGATGACAGCGTTCTTGATCTTTTCGTCATCATAAGGGCGTTTACACTCAATGCATCGCTGTGTGGCGAAACTTCCGTGGGCTTCAATGATCTTCTTCTCTGGGACTCCCGCTCTCCGCTCAAGCGTGTCAATGTTCTGGGTGAAGCAAGTGTGGAGAAGATTATGCCCATGCAACACTTTGATGAATGAGTGAGTGATGGTTGGCCGATAGCGACCCGGGTAAAGCTCCTTCGCAAGTGTATAAACTTGGTGACACATAATATTGTGAGTCGCAGTGCTGTGCGCTTACAGTGCGATCTGTTACTTACAAGGTACTGGGTTCCTTCGAAAGAAGTCTATCTGGAACACTGCCTCTGGGTATGGTAAATTAAGCCGAGCCAAATTGGCCTGAAATGAGTTGGCCAGTCAGGGAGGGATTCTCAGAGGGCCTACTCGGAGTCTTGTGAGATGGTGCTCACATATAAGCCTATCGTAATTCGAACCACTGAGTGTGACTGACGAATTGACGAACGATACGGGCTACCTACCCGTCTCCGGTGACCTGAAGTCAGGGATGCCAGCGGAAGTACTGACACCTGCCCGAACCTGAGCCAGTCGCTCCTGGTCAGCAAGGTAACTCTTACCGGCACCTAACTACATAGTCCCGCATCAATCCCATGACATACATGAAACGACAGCGATGAAATCACCATGAGAAACACGTTCCGACAGCTGTCGGATTTCATGTACTTGGCGAGCGATTGAAGATCATTTGCCTCCAGAACCTTCGGGGAAAGTTCATTGGGATATGCGCGAAAGTTCATTGAAGTATGGGGGGAATTATCGACGTCAAGTCCTGAGTGTGGTGGGCGGTCGTCGGGGGGATTGAATGCCTGATAACACGGGCCGGAAAGATCCGTGAGCGCTTGAGCCGTCATCTGGATTGTCAACTGAGTTACACTACGATCGTACTATGTAATAGTTAATGGCATACTTGGTTGCTCGATCAACCCAATCCGGATGGCAGGAAAATCAAATGGTTCAATGTACATGGAACTTGGCTCGAGGAGCAGACAACCATTGACCGAGCGTTTCAAGATGACTCCCCACTGGACTGCGGAAGTAGTGCGGGGAAGTACCAATGCGGTATCAAGGATGGGACCCCGGTTGGGCTACGAGACTTTATTGTAGTAGACTATCCCCGCACCCTGCCACACCACCGTCGAGGTCTTGCTCAAGCCTTACATCAAATTTGGCATACCGCCCCTCGAATCTAGTGCTTCTTGAAGTACAGTTGTCCGGCATTCCATACCACCGTGATTGCCAATTTTCATCGGCTCGAATCGGTAAACTGATCCTAAATTCTAATTCCTTCCAAGACACGTCTCAACCGTACCCTTAACAAGCATTTACATGTCTTTTCAATCACACGGGAAAGCTCGATGGACCCCCAGAAACAGGCACGCCGTGACATCCATCAGCCTCGGCATAGATTGAACCCCGTGATGCGGTTCCGCAGATTCTGTGACAGGGGCCGAGTATACCTGCTTCCAAAGGGAATCCAAAATGATGCGCCGCATAGTTCTAGATAGGGAATGTATTAGTTGTCGCTGTCAGCTTCGCCGTCGCAGAAATGTATGCGATAAGAAACGGAAGTGTTTCTGTCAGATTCGTGGGGTAAATTTCTCATCTGAGTCGGCAATGAATTGCAGATTCGCCAAGGTACACATCATGACCAGTTGACGTATCGTTTCATCGATGAAAAGCCCTTGAGCGGAGCAGGACGAGACTCAGACGGAGCTCAATGACTAGACCGGGACATTGAATTGTGTCCGAAGTTGGAAGACCCTACTGGATGAAGGCATATCAGGTCGTTTAAGAAAACTCACATATGCGAACAAAAAGAAATCTGAGTCCGAATCTCTCGACTCTTCGAGTACTTTGGACACTTTCTGTGACGCTATGAGCAGTCGGGGTGGTGGATCGTAGTGTATGAGCGGCAGATACAGTCTCACAACCGCTCCTGCTCTCGAGGAAGCTCGACAATCTGGTCAAATCCAGGGTACTCGGGTAGGTTGAGCTGAAATTTATCCTCCATCGTTCTACAATAGTGTCAGGATCCCGCCAGGAGAAAGGTGGTAACGGAGGCTAACTTGGGAACAAACCTCCCTCCAAGGAAGTGTCGCCCTTTGAAAGACCGCACTCCTTCCTTCGGCGCAGTCAAGCTTACCAATACATCGGGCACAATACCCACCCCTTCCTGGTCACCCTTTTCAACATCCCATCCGCTAGGAATGTCGACAGAGACAATAGGTTTTTTCGAGGATGAAATAAGTGGCAAGACCTCATGGAAAGGTGCGCGGATGGGACCCTTGAATGAAAAGCCGAAGATGGCATCCAGGATGACGTCAGATGATGAGAGGGTCGAACGAAGTACGTCGAGGGTGACGTCAGGAGGTAGAGACTTGATCTTCATGTTATCGCACTGCTTGTACAACCGCTGTGCCCAATTTTGCGACGAAGATAATTAGGAACAAGAACACACATACATAGAACGGGATAACCTTGTAAATATCCTTCGACCCTGGCTGGTGAATGATGCTTGAGTTAGGATATGTCTCCCTTCAGACGTATGCAAGTACAGATACCTTGGGCATATAGATTGTGGGTTCATAGCCGAACATGCCTGGTCGCAGTGACCGTCATCTTCTTTTCGATGATCTATTAACAATAAACGAACCAAGGTGTCTTGCCGCTACTAATCCATCGCCACCTTGATTACCAGGTCCACAGCAAACGAGAACTCTTCGGTACTTCTCCTTGTCGTAGACTTTTGCAAGTGTCTGAGCGCATGCAAGTCCGGCCAGTTCCATCAACTTCAACCATAGCACAGTAATCAGGCTCTATTCGAACATTAAAAATGCGAGCTATCCTGTACCTGGTCAATACTGAACGCCCCCAATGCGTTCATGAGTTCCTCATCAATCTAGTAAGACGTTACATCGGTCAAGGTCACCACCAGTACAACGAATGTTATTCACCTGTTGGGCAAGGCTGGCTGTCAGGTGACGGATGGACATGATGGTTTTGGATTGATTTGGTGGGAATCTCATCCAGCTAGTCACAGGGGGCACGACTCCACTCACGTGGAGCTGGATACAGTCTGGTACAGGTACAACGATGTAACTACAACGACACCGGGCCTGTCAGCGTAGAAAAAAAAGACAAGGAATGCAAAGTGGAAACTAGGGTAAGACGTCGGAGACAACCCAGTGCTCTTTTAAGAGGACTATTCACAACGAAGCAGGCTTCGCACAAACACGGCGGTGCTCATCCCAGTCCTTCCTCTGATGTTCAGGAGAGCAGTACTTGACCAACCTGCACTTGCTACAGACAAGTCCATTTGTGGACGATGTGTCGGCGCAGTCAACACTGCTCTGAGAACCCTCGGAACCACCGCTACTCTCAGCGTATCGTTGGGTCTCCTCGCTGAAGCAGATATCGCAATCGATCCAATTGCACATCTCTTTTGCTTTGATCTTTTTCCCGTGGCGACCACCGCGCTTTATTGAGAGAATCGCTGCCCCTTCGATACCCCGTCTAGGAAAGCGAATCATTTCACAATCGTCATTGCAGCAGGGATTTGGGCATCCACTAGGGAAGTCGAAGAATATTTCTTCTGCGGGTACGAAGAGGGGATGGGTGAAGAGAATTTGGGAGTAAGAGGTCGTCTGATGTGAGAACAGGATGATGAATGGCGGTCTTTTTTCGTACAGTATTGCTCGGAAAGCAAGGTCGATCTGCGGAAAGCACGGTGTACGTCGCTGTTTGAGTAGCGTGTGACACAGTCGCATGTCTGAGTGGGGCGAAGAACGAATGAGGCTTTAAAGTATGAACAGGGGCGGATGACGAACGATTATATTGGATTTGGCCTGCTATGCTCGGTTTACACGTTCGACGACCATATGCATACCGACACACAAGTTTGAAATATTCTGTGACGTCGTCCATCTCTTGCCGCTTCAAATCTGTTACGATAATGTACACATCATCGCAGCCATGATCATGCATGCCCCGTAAGAGCACGAGCTCGGGAAGCTGACAAGAGGAGCGATGAGCACGGACATAATTGGTCATGGAATGGCGTGACGTACCATTGTGAAAACGACGGGCATCATGGATAGTTTTCTGTCTTGCATTGATCTGTGATGGTAGACGTGGGTGGTCCAGGTTCGGTCGAGAGGGATCAGACGGCCAGTGTCAACCGTTCGACAGAAGATGTTCTCTGGAACGAAGTCCCCTTTGTTCCAGACTATAACTTGACGTCTTAGAGTGTTGGATGCGTGCTTGCGCTCCCTGACGGCTTGGAACCATTCCCAGTACGCGTCATTGCGATGTTCGAGCCACTTGTCGATTAGCATGTCAGTGGCGTCGTGGTCGAGTGTTTTGCATACGAGCTCGCTCATCGCCAGGGTCGGCTGCGAAAGCGCAGAATAATGTTGAGCTTGCTTCCCCATACGGTGCACAGATGACTTGATAACGGCAACACCTCGCGAGCACCACACCATCGAGAGAACGCTCATTGCACCGGCCCTAAACGCCGATACATCCGAAATCAGCCCCTGTCTTGCATTACCGACACCACCACGATAAAAATCAACAACTGAAGCATTTCAAACAACTCAAGACAGGCCTCCACAAGAACAGCTAAACTACCCAACCTCTTCCCTAACAGTGCGCAAATGGGCACTTCCCAGAACAGTTGCAGGGCGCTTGATCTGCCAAACCATCATTAGATGACTCTAACCTTAACAAACATTCAACCTACCGATGTTCAAGTGGAGACATGAAGTCTCGCAGACACCTTCCCCTGCTTCCAACAAAGCCTGCAAGTTCTCGTGCTCTTCGACCCTCCGTCCACATACTGCTTGCCAGTATACCTTACTCCTCAAGTGACATGGAAGATACCCGCTGTTGAATATGTGGTTTGTCAACTGGGCCACGATCTCGAACTTTGTCTCGGGGACATCAAGTCTAACACGCTGCGTAACAACAGGTGCAACAGGCTTGTGAAGGTAGTGGTAGCTGAACCAAACAGCGGGCGTGGAATCCGCTGAGAACCATATCAGCATCAGATAAACACTTTGTTCGTGTTACCTACCAATGACCAAACGAAGAGCTGTCTGAGGACACTTGCCAGCACCATTCTTCAGAAGCTCCTCGACCAAGTGCCCACCGCCGACACGATGACCCTCATGACTTTCCCAGAAAGAGACAGGCCGGTGCTTAGCTTCGATGAAACCTTGACGGAAAAGATGTTCAAGGACATCCTCTAGGTCCACGAGCCGATGGTTCTGGAACTCCAACTCAATGAGCTGGGCCGTAGCGGGCTTGTTGCAACGGGAGACTTGATGGTAAGTCAACCAGAGCTCGTTGTGGGTCATCGTGTGGAGGAGAGCTGAGCTGAAGCTGCTGGAGAGGGATGGCCATGGTAAGACCCTTTTATATGCTCGACCTCTAAGAATAATGTCAGGGTCGGTGATGACATATGTGAAGAGAGACAAGCCGGAACTCGCTTAGCACTGCCCGGCGCTCCGCGTACTTAGTAGCGGTGCATGAGGCTTATGTCAAGTTTACTAGCCCGCCGCAAGACAGACGATAACGGCAAAGGTTAAGCAACTCAGACGACGGAGACCGCAGCCATACGCCATCGTCGACCACGTACTTGGTCATTGTTCAAATACGCTTCGATTCTACAACAATTTATATTTTGACTCAACAACAATACACCCTCGATGTGCTGCTTGACACTACGAAGCTACAGGAACGGCGTCATTCTGTGGTCTTTTCGTTGAGACTAACCAAAATCATGTACTTTGCGAGCGCTAACTTTTGACTAACGGGGACTTTTGTGACATAATGTGACAGATGTGATAGACCAGATCTTTTACTCACTGCCCGGGCCAGAGCATTTGGCCGTCCAGTAGCTTTTCATCAGCCTGAGCTAAAGCAATCATTAACCACGCCTTGGTGTAACATAGGTCGCGTCATGCTGGTTGAAATGGACCTATTGGCTCCCGGGCTATCTATGCCAGTGGGTTCCACTGGCGCGACTACTTATGCATGAATTAGAAGTTATTAAAACTCGCATAAATACGCGGACCTGCTTTCAAGAGATGTTTTTTGACTTGTTTCGGAAGCCAAGCACGTGCTGCGTAGCCTAAGAGATTCGGCCGGTCCTCGTGCAACATCGCATTTCCTCCTTCAAATTGTCTCAGATCTGAGACAGATCTGGGACCGCTCACAGATCTCTTCACAGTCGCAGTTGCAGCGACATAAAAGTCTCCAAGCAAGAGTACCTACCGCTTACGCCAGGTAGCATTTCCAGGTAATGCTCGGCTGGGACTTACACATGCTCGGGAGATAGATTCATCCACCGCGACCACAAAAGTCAAAGAATGAATTCAACCAAGGCACACTGCGGTTCTAGAGAATAATACAGTCCATGTGTCACATGGATTTAGAAAGTATCTTACACGACCATTTGCCTATTTCCCCAATCTCCACATCCCGTCTTTGACGGTAGCTAGTCCTTCTCGTTTCGCAGCTTCCATGAAGCTACCAAGCTGTTCGATAGTGCGATCATAACCGGGGGCAAGCCTGAGCATCGTTTGTATACGGTCTAGCGATAGCGAGCCCAAGTTTGTGAGCATGCCTTCAATGAACTGCAACTGAGATGTCAGTCATTGCATCCAGGTGCACGTAACAGTGTCTCTCTACCTTCCAATAAACTTTCATTTGTTCTGCTTGCTGCTGTTGCACACTCATCATTGGTGGCAACGCGTCCTCTCCGGCAGCTACAGGTTGAGTGTTCAGCACGAGAGCAAGACGGGTATGGTGACGGGGATAAATGTACCTAGTTTTGGAATCGCCGTCTTGGTTCCCGGCGTTGGTTCTTCCCCTACAGAAAGTAACTTGAACACATGTTCACTGTCCTCTTTCAAAACACGCATATCGACCCATGTAGCAAGCGACTTCAAGGCCGCGCTACGGCCAACAGTGCCTACCCTTGAGATAAGCTCGTCAACGGTCCACGTATCTACAAATGGCCGTGATAAGTGTAACGGGACAATCGGCCCGAATAGGTCCGTACCCTTTTCCGAGAAAAGCTCAATAAAGGCAGCTTCCAGAGGTGGAACGTCCGCATTGACTTTGCGGTCGTCGAATTCAAGTTCAAGTTGCACTCGGCCGAGATGAGGCAGCCAGCGCAGAGCTTTGTCAGGCTTGAAAGTAGTGAATTCCTTAGCGTACTCTTCTTGCGTGCTGTCGTGAAAGGTGAGCTTGTATGCAATGGGCTGGTGGCAGACTCACTCCTGAAATTGACCAGGCATAACGATGCTGCTGGTTTCCAGAGCCGGCCAGAAATGTCGTGAGATTATAGTTGGATGTATGACGCTCTTCTGCCTGTAAGTATGGTCTCGCGTTCAAGGTGCATTGATGCTTACAGATCGCTGGGACTGGACATGTTGGTCGATTCGCCTTGAATCCGTCATGTCCCGAAGCATCACTTCGCAAACCTGCAAAGCTGATTCCCCGAAGCGAATCTTCAGGATTTCGATATTTCGTCGCTTGAAAACCATTACCAATACATCACAGATGGATCCAAATGGGGGACGAACCTCCCGGTCAAAGTTACCATCCTTGATTGCAAGCAATCGTTGGGCAAGCAGAACTTGAAGCTCTTTGATAAAGAGGTCCTTTGAGTCGTATATGCTGACGATGGTGCTTATGATATCACTCGTTTTGCTAGCACGAAAATCTTTTGTTGAAGTCAAACATACTAAAAAACGATCAACGAGTGGAGAGATTTACCAGGACCAGCGTCTATTGGCTCGGGTGTCCATTCAGGATCGGCATAGTTTTCTATTTCTGGTTGTTGAAGAGGTTGAATAGGTTCATTGTCATCTATCAATGAGTCGCCGCTTTCACCATCACCGACTAGACTGGCGACAATGCATCTGATAGTATCTGGCCGATCTCTTGAAGTGACATAAACAAGAAGATTGCGATAACAGAGTAATGGCATTACCGGAGATACCGACGTATTGGATCTGCCACCTTGAATAAAAGAACGCCTGGAGGATCCACGATCCTCAAGCATTTGATTGTTGAAACATAGGACAGGAGAATATCTTTTGTGTCCGCTCCTGGGTGAAGTAGGCGTTTCTTGTTCCTAGAGAATTTGTCAGCCACAATAGAGATTTCACGCCCGCGTGACCCACGCTCGTCGAATAGATTGAACTAATTCTGCACGTTGGTCAACCCTCTGCAAACATTCCTATGCTCAAATTGATAAGTATAGAAAGAATGTCAAGGTATCGTGCAGATAAGGCTACCTTGAGGTCTTGGAGAGCGCCAGTAGAATCTGGGAAGTCTACGATGATATCGAATATCTCGCGTGTACTATGACGGAAATGAATACATCAGCATTACAAGAACGACCATTTACATACCGCAAGTCACAAAGTGTTTTATGCATATGGAAGTCAAACCTGGATCCGACACCCTGCATCATCGTTTTTGCCTCGTCGGCTTTGCAGGATGAGCAATAACGGGATACGCAAGAGAGTATGAGCCTTACCACTAGTTGCTCCTCTGGCAAATGGCCATATCATCCATGGTACAATCTTCTGGATCATCCAGGCACGAAGGTTGGCCAACATTGGTTCTTCCCATGAACCAGCACAAGTTTGCAGCACGTGGGCTTCGATGTATTCGTACCCTACGCTGGCTATAAGTGTTTCATAACGTTCTATGAGGCTCAGGGTGTCGAAGGCTTGCCAGAGGGAGCGGTCTTGCTGATCAGATGGTTGTGATACTGTCCTGACGATCGTCGCGGCGACGAGCGCCTTGACTCCTCGCGCAAAGGAAGCAGGGAGGATGGAGAATAGGTGGGTTTGAAATGCAAGTGTATATGCGGACGTTATAGTTTGACCGAGTCTGTCAAGAAGATGTTACCAATATGGGGGCAAGGCACTGAAGACAGGAATTTACTCAGCATTCGGTTTCCAAGCGTTATACCATTCAACAAGTCGGAAGATAAGTGCTCTCACTGTTTCCGGATCCGAGTTGGACTAAAACCATGTGAGTATCAGGTGAGAGAGCTATGCGAGGACGTACTTCGTAAAGATTCATGTAAACCTCGACCTCGCGCGCAATCAGGTGCTGGCTTTTATGCAAATCCTCTGTAAAGACGGGTTAGATTGCGAGCCAGAAAAAGACGGAGTTACGAATCGGACCAAGAAAGACCTCAAGCATGACTGGTAATCGTCTGCATTTGTTGATGGTGTCGAAGGCTTCCCTAACATGACGCATGTCTAGTGGAGAACTACCTTATTACTTCGCAGGGAAAAAGGAGAAGTAAAGAGGTCACTTCACCATACTGAGGACGAGGAGTTGGGTCATTCAAATCGTATGGCTTTAGGAATGCTGTCGCCAATGTCCAAGCCTGCTCAAACATGATGAATATCCGTAACGAGTTTTAGGAAGAGCACGTACATGACTAAAGCTCATAAGACCCGATATCCCTGGCTCAGCGCGATTGGTACGGGTAAAGGATTCCTGCCATTTCGCAGCAACCTGGGCGCGCACCGCGTTCGACGCCATCGACGGCGCGAAAGCTAACTTGAGCACAGCCACAGGAACGGGTTGCATGTAAATTACTGAAAAAATTATAGCCTGGACCGTTCAACAAACCATGTAGACAACAATCTAGCCGTCCAACCACTTTACCGAATCCACATAAATTCAGGCGTGTTCAAAGTAGATAATACATGGTCATCAGACCTGGCAACCCGACCGGGTTTATATACTATGAGGTGAATCGTTAATAAACTTGGCCTGAGAACTTGAACCCAGAGTCGGAATTCCTCCCGAGATCTTACTGTTCATGGCCTAATCCGATGATGGTGACCTATCGCTGCTGTAGCAGCCTTCACGAACCTCTTACCACAGTGCCACACAGTATTGGGGCATGGAGAACGACAGTGACTCAGTTGTAATGCCATTCATCCCTACAGAACACGATGCGTTCAATTCCACGGGCCTCGTGGATGCACTGCCACCCACTCAGCGCTCCGATTCGCCCGTCCACGAACGAGATCAGCCCCAGGACTCATGCTCAAGCCCGAGCGCCGTGGATGCTTCCCAACCATCGTCCACGATATCACAGGAACCAGACGTACCATGCCGGGATCCACAGTTTTACATGGCTGATGGAAGCTGCGTTCTGCGTGTCGGGAACACTCTCTTCAATGTACGATTTTCTTATCTGCTCGTGCGAGACAGGTAAATGATCGTCATTGTAGGTTCATCGTAGTATTCTGTCAGCGGACTCTTCTTCGTTTAGCACCCTGTTTACTCTGCCTCAAGGCAACATCACCGTAGAGGGCGCATCGGATGACAATCCAATCGTCTTGCATGGGGATACCCCTGAAGAGTTCCGCAGTTTCCTCTGGTCCCTATATGCCCTGTAAGACTGTCAAACCGATTTCCGATTCACACCCTTATCTGTGTACAAATAACAGCCCACACGAGATGATGGTCATCCGAGGTCCTCGTCTTGACCTGAATCGCTTCATAAACATTGCTAAAGTGGCCAGCAAGTACTCGTTCAAGTCAATCGAGACCTGGGCTTTGGATGTAATCCAAGAATTCATCGAGAGAAAGCCATCCCCGTTACTCGACACCATCCCAATCGGATTTCCATTCTCCACTAACTCACCACAATCTGCATTCGCTGAGAGCAAGCGCCAAATGTCCCGCTTGGTGCAGCTTGCGCAAACGTGTGGACATGCGAACCTTCTGGAAACTATGATCACACTTCTCCGGCAGCTCATGCCAGTATCACTCCATTTTTCCTACCTGGCAATGTCTCTGGCAGATGATCTGAATCTCAGGGAGCTTCGGGGTCTGGCATACTTGGAAGTCCTACAAAGATCTGTGTTCATCTGTGGCCGGGATGAGAATGGCAATGTCCTTGTAGAAGGCGATGTACACGAGAGTTCCGACGGATTGGAGCGCCTCGTCGTCAGTCCTGCGCAGCAGCTACGCCTGTTATGTGGATATCACCGTCTCTCTAAAGCGTGGGAGAAACTGCGCGCAATCCCCATACATTTCGAGCATGCGCCTTCTTGTGGAACTACTTGGCATCAGCACGGTTGCACCCAGAGCTGGTCGGAGTTCTGGAAGGAGAAAACGCGAGCAGACGGGGTACTTGCTCTTGGCGCGGCCAATGTGATTGGAAAGCTGCAGGTCATACTGAAGGAGTTTGAAAGGTGGGGTTCTGCGACGTACATGCACCACGAGTGCAAGTCAGTCGCCAAGCGAGGTATCCAAGATGCGATAAAGCACATCAGCGATTCGTTACCAGACTTTTTCCACGAAGCTGGGGAGTACTGATCGACCCGGTACCCTCTCCTGTCAACCCTACAGCTCCATTATAAGCATTTACATGTCAAACTGCTGCACTACCACAGCTACTGTACAATAAATGTTCCAGGTTACATCTTTTGCTTTCCCTTGACAACGGTGTCCTCGTAGTTAAATGAATCGTTTGAAACGTTGCCGGATCTTCCCTTCCAAGGGCCGTCGGATATTTCGTGGGTATCCGCCGTCGACATGGCCACCATGCTACGCATCAGATTATCGATGTTGTCGTCCGATGGGGGCGGTTCCAAGCCTATCCGCGAACCTCGCCTAAGCATTTGTTGAAAAATCTCTTCTTCCTCTAGATGTTGTATGCGAACCCTCAGACCTCGCAGGATCACGTCGAAAAACACTGTGCAAAGTAAGCTTGTGCTGTGTGTGTTTATATGTGGAGTACCAACTTTTCTCCTCTATCTGATTCTGAGGGAGGGGTTGAATCAATGGGGAGAACGACGTGAGCTCTTCCTTGATCCTCGGGCCGTTCAGCTTGAGTTTCGAGGTCCATTTCTGTTGGAATGCTTCTGGACTCAGCTCCTGGTCTGATTGGTTGGATTCGTCTGGTCCATATGCTGTACCCACGGAACTGGCAGGTGAGGGTGCACGGATGACGGGTGAGGCGTAGGCAGGATCGCCCGTGTGGATTACCGGGGCGTTTGGCATCTTAATGGGTTAGTTGAAGCAGCAACTTGCAACGTTTGGAGGGACGTGATTCGGACTCGACACAACGCGGTGTGACATTGTTGATTAGCGCGACTTGTGACGATTAGTCACGCGAGATCCCCGTTTAAATTCTTCGCGACGCGTCTTTGTTCCCTTTCGTCCGTTCCACCATCTCCACCTCGGTCTGCTAGCATCCTTATCTTGTATTTTATCTCACACATGGCCTATGTTTTCAAGAGAGGTTGGTATTTGTAAACCCCCTTTATCAGCCAGAGTTGACCGTCCACGTTGCAGATGGGTAAGCTACTTCTTCAAGCGTGACGCGACGCGTCTCGTTGACACCTCTCAACCCAGGCGTAAGGAGAATGTACAGTTCGATAAGGTACATTGTGTGTCCGTTGCACCACGATAATCTTGTTTACTCGAGCAATAGATTACCGCGAGGATAAACAAGCTCTGCTATGGTCTCGATATGGACTATGTTGATGCTATTGAGTAAGTCTCGTGTCGGATATTTATTTCCAGACATTGATGGTACGCAGAGTGGCAAAAAAAGTGATCGCTGGTGTATACCAAGGCGTTACTACTGTCGAACTCGATGTCAGTTTCTACACGTGCCAACTTACGTGTATTCTGACGTTACCTTAGAATCTTGCCGCAGAAACCGCTGCCTGTCTCACTACGAAACACCCAGACTATGCCGTCCTTGCGGCACGTATCGCTATATCTAACTTGCACAAGGAAACAAAGAAGAACTTTTCCGCAGTGATTAAAGATCTGTACGAGTATGGTAGGCCAATTCAATGTTTAGTAGATGTTTCACTGATGGTTCACAGTCAACCCGAAGAATGGTCAGCCGGCAGGTATGATCTCAGAGGAGACGTACAATGTCGTACAGAAGCACGCTGCCACGTTGGACTCTGCAATCATCTATAACCGCGACTTCAACTACAATTAGTGAGTCGTTATCAGTCTAAACGTTAGTTATTTAACCGGCTGGTGTGTAGCTTTGGCTTCAAAACACTTGAAAGATCCTATCTACTCAGAATCAACGGTTGTGTTGCAGAACGCCCTCAGCATATGATCATGCGAGTGGCGGTCGGCATTCACGGTGATAACATCGAACGCGTATTGGAGACGTACAATTTGATGTCTGAACGATACTTCACGCATGCATCGCCCACGCTTTTCAATGCTGGCACACCCCACCCACAACTCAGTTCTTGTTTCCTTGTTTGCATGAAGGATGACTCGATCGAAGGCATCTATGACACTTTGAAAACTTGTGCCATGATCAGCAAGACTGCTGGTGGTATTGGTTTGAGCATCCATTGTATCCGGGCTACGGGGTAAGTGCGTTTCCTATGTCATTCGTCGGACGGAGCAGACGTGTTTTCTTGTAGATCGTACATCGCAGGCACCAATGGCTACTCGAACGGCATAGTGCCCATGCTCCGTGCATACGATGCGACGGCACGTTACGTTGATCAAGGAGGCAACAAGCGTCCTGGTGCCTTCGCAATTTATTTGGAGCCTTGGCATGATGATGTATTCGACTTCATTGATCTCCGCAAGAATCACGGTAAGGAAGAGGCTCGTGCTCGCGACCTCTTCTACGCCCTTTGGATCTCTGATCTCTTGTGCGTTATTTCCTCCTCGCACCATGCACTAGCTTAAATGGTCTCTTCTAGCATGAAGCGTGTGGAGGCGAACGAGGACTGGTCTCTTTTCTGTCCGAATGAGGCGCCCGGGATGGCTGATTGTTGGGGTGAAGAGTTCGAAGCTTTGTACGAGAAGTATGAAAAGGAAGGCCGCGCACGGAGAACTGTTCCTGCGCAGAAACTTTGGTACGCCATCCTGGAGGCACAAATTGAGACCGGAGGGCCCTTCATGGTTTACAAGGACTCTGCTAATCGTATGTGTATATTTGTCGCTTGGAGTTACCAACTCACTCCCCAACAGGAAAGTCTAATCAACAGAACCTCGGAACAATCAAGTCATCTAACCTGTGCACCGAGATTATCGAATATTCTTCCCCGGACGAAGTTGCTGTGTGCAATCTCGCTTCTCTCGCCCTCCCTACCTTCATCAAGAACGGTCAATATGACTTCCAAAAACTCCACGATGTCACAAAGGTCGTTACATACAACCTGAACCGCATCATCGACACCAACTACTACCCTGTTCCCGAGGCCCGCAGATCCAACATGCGCCATCGGCCCATCGGCCTTGGCGTTCAGGGTCTAGCTGACGCCTTTATGATTCTCCGCCTTCCCTTCGACTCTATGGAAGCCAGGGAGCTGAACTTGAAGATCTTTGAAACGATCTACCATGCAGGCCTCGAGGCGAGCTGTGAGATGGCGGAAAAGGAAGGACCCTATGAGACCTTCCGCGGCAGTCCTGCAGACCACGGCCAGCTGCAGTATGATCTCTGGGGGGTCACACCTACTGACCTTTGGGATTGGGCATCCTTGAAGGAAAAGATTGCTCAAATTGGGCTGAGGAACTCGCTGCTAGTTGCTCCTATGCCTACGGCCTCGACGAGTCAGATTCTTGGGTTCAACGAATGCTTCGAGCCGTACACCAGGTCAGTTTTGCGCCTTCTGCAATAGATTGGTGGCTGAAGGAACGTACAGTAATATCTACACTCGTCGTGTCCTCGCTGGTGAATTCCAAGTTGTTTGCCCGTGGCTTCTCAGAGACCTTGTTGAGCGTGGCCTCTGGAACGACACGATGAAGAACATGATAATCGCGCACAATGGCTCAGTAGCCAATATCCCCAGTATCCCTGACGATATCAAAGCGATCTACAAAACCGTTTGGGAAATCAGTCAGAAGAAAGTCATCGACATGGCTGCAGATCGCGGCGCCTTTATATGTCAAAGCCAGAGCTTGAATGTCCATTTGCAAGCTCCTACTCTGGGTCAACTCACGAGCATGCATTTCTATGGATGGAAGAAAGGGTTGAAGACTGGGATGTATTACCTCCGTACGCGCCCTGCTGCCCAGGCTATCCAGTTCACGATCGATCAAGACACTCTCAAGACTGCTAAGATGTTGGAGACATCCAACAAAGCACGAGGCCCAGAACGGAATAGCAATAGTATACCAACCCCTTCGGCATCACCCTCTCCTATACGCAGTACCAGAACAAATGCCCCAGTCCCTTCTACTTCGTCGCTGGGCGCTACCTCGAACTCGACGACTGCAGGAAACGAGGAGACCGATCCCGAGTACGCTGCAGCCCTCCAGCGTCAGAAGGACCGCGAGCTAGAGGAGGCCAAACTCATGTGTTCTCTCGAGAATAAGGAGGCGTGCGTGATGTGCTCAGGTTGAGCTTCTCGAGAGAATATATTAGTCGTCAATGCTTTCTGGTTTGGATCGCCTGTATGTCTGTGGTTGTCCTTCAATTTTGCGATGCGTTGTCATTTTGTACTACCCTATGCAGTTGTTGTATTCATAATCGGTAAATGACACTGATATCGATATTTGTTGAGTGAGCAGTCGCGCCATCCGCATGCAAGGAGTACTCGAGTACTCACATGCAGATTGCCTAGCTAAGCTTGGGGGTTGCATAGCCAATGATTAATGATTCTGAACTCAATATCAATATCTGCAGGGGCTTGTAATCGCCACCTGACACACGTCATACATACATACATACATAATGGCACAATCTAACGAACACAGGATAGCCCACGAGGTATATACAACGACGGGAAATCGGGGGGTGGCATATGGATAAATACAAGAAATGTCCGATGGTATACACGGTCAGTTCTAGGACCCAGAATATCTGTCTGGGATGTTCGAAATGAACGAAACAGGTCAAATGGCCCGTTAGACACGGTGGACCGTCAGGATCGCGATGTGGCCATCTTGGGCGATGGCATGATTGATCCCTGCACGGTGAATGTGGGTAAGCGAGAGGTAGTATGTTGACACCTGCGCGGACAATACCTTTGAAGCCTGGCTCAAGAAGTCCTTCACGCCACTCTACATCGGTTACCCATGAGATGCCTTTCCATGAGCTGCCGGAGACGGCGGATTGGACCAGCAAGTCGCGCCCAATGTTGTATCCGTTAGGGACAATCATGTGATGCTTGGTGGAGTCCTGAAACGGAGTCTCAGTTAGAGCACAGAGATACAGTCGTCTAATGTTCAGCGAACCTGCTCCTTTGACACCCTAATTATCAGAATAAATCAACGAGCCAAGAAACATAGCTCTTTCGACGCACCCAAGGAACCATGCACTGGTATTGGCCTCGGTTCCATTTTGTTTCCAAGCGCGGAAATGATTTCCCCCTGAATATGGTGTCAAAACGTCATTGCAACGAAGGTCAAGACATGTGACTAGCCAACGAGGCTTTCCCAGCATGTTCCCCAGTGAGGGAAATAATGCTGACGCGCCAGAATGTGCTCGGATTTTCTGCCGTCCCCGTCGCCGAGGTCTGCCTTGTGGACATGACCATAATGCAACCCGAAGCACTCCTCTGAGAACCCAATGGATCTTGTGGATATGAGCCACATGCTTGCAACGGGCAGGTAATGAGATAACTTACTTGTAGTACCAACGAAAACCCTCATCTGTGAGAACGAATGGATCCGATAGATTAGATATAATGACATTCAAGGGTTCCCCGTATCTAGGTGTCGTGAACTGGGGAGTTTGTCGGTCAAAGGAAAGGTCATCGGGGAGGAGAGGAAGCTCACGTCTATGAATTGGCCACCGAGGATTCGTGGGTCAGCCCACCCAAGCTCGTCCTTTGGCGTTTCGACCCTGAGAATTGAGGGCAAGAAGGGAGATTGTATGCCCCAAGTGATCCATTCAAAGGGGAATGGCATCGCCAGGGCTGCGGAGAAAAGGGTGAGGAAGGAGAGGGCGGGGAGCATGGCGATCTGAGAGGTGGGTATAGTACCTGGCAGTCCGAGGGAAAGAAAACTCACAGCACAGCCTGAGCACATATGGCCTCCGGAACGAACGTGAACGCGGATGCGGTGGATAGCCCCGTCACGTGCGTACGCTCAGAGCCCGTAGTACTGTAGTCACCTCGTCTGATCAGTACTTCATGTCGTCCACACCACACGACCTCATCGCCGCCCACGACGACCCAGACGACCCAGCCCATCGCGACGACAATGGGAGCGATGTAGACGCAGAGACCGCATCCCAGCGCTCAATCCCGCTCTCCTCCCCACCTCACTCTCCGCACGTTGTCACCACTCCGCTACGCGCACAAGAGTTTTTCGCTAGAAGAGACTCCCAGACCGATTCCATCGAAATTGACTTTGGCTCCGAAACAGACGAAGTCAGTGATTCACATAGCGATCTGGATGCACGGAGGGCAAGCTCTATCACTTCCGCCGCACCGTCCACCTCGCAACCAGAGCCACCAAAGGCACGCACCACGTCCGTCACCTACCCTCCCACGGCTGCTTCCGACACTACCGATGCCGATTCCTTTACCTCCGCCGCGTCAACCTACTCGCGGAAGGCCCGGCCAGAATCAATGCTGTTACAGCCTCCTCGTGGTCCTCTGGTGCTGGGGATCGCTTTGGTGGACTTCAATCATTTGGTAAGGCTCGTTGGACACGACATCCGTTTATCATGTCGATTCTGCACTAGGTTGGCCCCAAGATCGAATTCAGCCAAGGAGATATATTCAAGGACGAGGAGATCGCGAAAATACTTCCTTTTCTCGCCCTTCCGGACGGAGCTCATCTGGTGTGTTCCGTCCGTCGTGCATGTATATCAAATCTCATCTCGCCACACAGTCTCTGGAAGACTACTCTTACTTCCATCTCGTCCCAGATGTATCGAACCCCACGACCATATTTGGGATATCGTGAGTCTCTACACCACACGTCGAAAACGTATTGAACATGTTCACAGATGTAACCGACAAATCGCCGCTTCGACCTTGCTCGTCAAAGACGTCGATGTGACGCGTTCCATCGTCCAGAAAGCAGTCGTCGTCTTGGCCAGCAAACCTGTGTTTGGTCCAATACGGTCAGTGTGTAAATTATGTCAGTATGTGCAGCTCTGATAAGTCAACATAGCGATCGACTGGGAGTCGTCACAAGGGCCTTGTTCGCTCAAAGGTAAACCTTTCTTTTCTTGAGTCCACTCTCGCGAGACCTCAAAACCATCCGCAGAGACTTCACGGATACGCAAATCTTAGTCGAGTTCGGGGATTCACTGGAAACGTCGCTCCGAACACAACTCACGGAGAGTGGTTTATACATAGGTTAGCAGCAATTCGCATCTTTTTTCGTGATAATTGCTGACTTGTCTGGGAAAAGGAACCAGTTTGTAAGTTCTTGGGCACTCGACCTGTCCCAGCACTGAGTCGTTTTACAGGAGAGAATTCGTTCACGTTTTTCGGCATCGTACGTTAGTACTGTTGAAGGCTCTTATGCTACAAAAGAAGGTTGTCAGCATACATGCATTATTGACCTTTGCTCACCGCTTTCTAGATCATGTTTTATGGACATCCCGTGGAGAGGTTGTCCACTTATCAATATTCACTGATCTCCCTTATACCCAGTCTGTGCCTACCAGCTCCTAATCGGCCATTCGCTCACTATGTGTAGGTTTACTTCAGACGTTGGATGATTGTGGATCTCCTCCATTAGCAACGCGAGCACCCACGCTATCCCGACCTAATTCGCTCAAAACATCAGATCGGAAGAGTATGTTGGCGTACATTGGTCTGCCGTTAGACTTATTCGGAAAGGTTGTTCTGTATGTGCTGCGTCGACAGATTTCAACTGAATCTTTCTCTTTAGGATGCCTTTTTCCAGCCATATCTGCCCCTGCAACAAACTGACCTCTTGAAGGACTCTCAAAGTTGGCTCTGTGGAAGTACTAATACAATTGTCACGCAGCAAAAGGAGATTGATTTACTAGTGAATGTACATTTCTCTTTGCTATTCGTCAGCGATCGCTTGATGACTCTTCACAGACAGAGACGGCTACTCTTGAGTTTCGGAATCCCAGACTGGAACGATTGGTTGCTCTCACTCCTGCAGATCGCAAATGGGTTGATGAAATCGTCCGGGAGGTAAACGATTCTTGGGACGACACTGACCCCACCAAAGCTGTCATGCAGTGCGTTATTTCCCCCTTGGATTGGAGTGCTTGATATTGAGCTCTCCAAAGTTTCAAGGGTAGTGACGATTACCTCAGAGCAAAGGTATATCAGATCAGCCTCCATGATAGACGAAGGGGATAACTGACAGACAACAGTTTGAGGAATATGTATCTGCGGCACTTGCATCAGTGCGGTACCGGGAATTCCTGTCAAAAGGAAAGGGTAATGGAACTATCATCGCAGGGACTGGTAGGCTGATAGTTATAAACGCGCGCTTTTGAGGCTTATATCATACCAGGTGGTGATGCAAGCACACTAGAAGACTTCAATACTGTGTGGATAGCTGAATTTACCAAGACAAACGCCTATGAAGTCTGGGATCGGTCAACGGATCCAATGTTATTTGATATTGTTGAACCTCGGTTAGTTTGTAACCCCGAGACTCGCCCGACTCTGATCCCCTCTCTGTCACTAGACATCCCTGTAACGAGAAACCGTCGGTGGTGTCAGATATAGGCCTTCGGCTTTCAGAAGGTATCCAAGACCTCAGACTGGAACAACAGCTTGCACCAACGCGTGAAGCCATCTCACGGACACTCACCGCTAGTTCAACCAACTTCTTCAAAGCTGTCGAGGGTGTTCGCGAGCGATGGCAACAACGAACAGTCAGCTCCCCCTCCATGCAGGATGTGACATCTAGCCCCTACGGTGCTCCTGTTGAAATCACGAAATCCGAAGCCAGCCTCCCCACAACTACGACAGATTCCACGAAACCGGGTGTCAACATATCCAGGCAGACCTCGCGAGAATCTGCAGCAAGCGCACTTTCGCCTCCTGTTAGCATGGCACAGGCCGCTTCGGACACGAAAGCGGCGTTGAGCTCTCTTGGAGCTGGAATACAATCACTTTGGTCGAACCGCGCCTCAAGGTTCTCGCTCTCGCGCGCGAGCATCGCGAGCATTGTGTCCAATGATTCACTCTCCAGCCCGACATTAGTACAGCAACAGGGCAATTCATTGTCCACGGCACAGACGTCGCCTCCGAAATCTCAACCGAGTGTGCACACGGTTGTGGAAGTGGCCGAGCACGGGCAAGAGCAAGAGCAAGAGCATTTCGTAGTCACCGATTTTTCGGATGAGAGAGCGAGCCACGAAACGGAGTCAGGCAGGCCGATGGGTACTGCTCATTGACAGGCCGTATGTTCTTTCACTTTACATTATCGCTGTCGTATACCTGCGTATCTTCTGCTCACGCCTTCCCTTGTCCCTACCGAGAAATTCTCTCAGCTGATCCCCGAGATCAACGGACTGATTCGGATATGAGTTTCATGATGCGGACATCCGAAGTGATTGTACTCGGACCTCTCTTCGACGGAAGCCGCATCGAAGTCTCTCCTGGGACAGAGTTCATTGCGCTGAGGAGCACGAACTAACGCCGACTACCCAAATTGGGGGTGCGATAGAGAACATCCTTGTTTCGAAGTAAACGAACCGTTACCCAACCTATGTACAAGGGCAGTCCCAGAATGGGAGAGATATAGGCACCCTTGTTTTCAACAACGACACTTTCCAATCATTTCGCTTAAAACTGACTCTGGTGATGTGGGTGGCTTGTAAAGCTAAACTGGTCGACGTTTATCATTCAAAGATTAAAGGGTCCCAGTGGTAACCACCCGCACTGATATCGCCAGGAATACAACTACTCAACTTCGAGACAAATGGGTGTTTTATTACGTAATATGTAGAGTTGTGTATAGAGACGAATTGACAGGAAGTCCTCCAAAGTTCCCTCTCCGCCTTTCGCATCATCGCTCTTGTCTTTTGGGCTGTGCGGCACCGTCTCTCTTGCTGGAATTTCTTGGGTCGACCACAATGACAACCCCCATCCGCAAGAAACGTAACTTCAAGGCCCTGCAGCTCGATGTCACCCAGTCACCCAAGCTAAAAGAGCCTGAACCGATCGCCACACGCGCAGCACCAGCAACGACAGGGATAGCGAAAGGGAAGAAACGACCACCACCCATGACTTTAAATGCCCCAAAGCTCGGTCAGTCCCCCGTGACGAACGATGCTGATGGGAACCTGCTCGCGGCCAGTGTCAGTCCTCCATCTGCACCTGCAACAGGTGCCGCATCTGCACGTCGGAATTATCATACAACCCTTTCAAATACGCTCGCCAACTTGGACATGAATGCAGAGACGCGTTTTGACCTTCGGAACGAGGATCTCAAGGATCTTCAGGAGCTTGGACAGGGTAATGGCGGGAGTGTCAAAAAGGTCGAGCATGTCCCTTCCAAGACCATCATGGCGAAGAAGGTGAGCCACTAACACTCCTTCGCCTGAATCTGCTGACATCTTATCGTTGGTTATGCACAGATCGTCCTTATTGATGCTAAACCATCTGTCCGCAAACAAATTTTGCGTGAGCTGCACATCATGCATGACTGCAACTCTCCGTATATTATCTCTTTCTATGGCGCGTTCTTGTCAGACCCGAACATTTGCATTTGCATGGAGTACATGGACAAGGGGTCTCTTGACGGTATCTATAAGAAGATTGGGGCTATTGATATCGAAGTTGTTGGGCACGTTGCATTGGCCGTGCTAGAGGGTTTGACATATCTCTACGATATACATCGCATCATTCATCGCGGTATGCTTACCGACCACTTCATGGTGGTCTGCGCTAATGCACACACACCAGACATCAAACCATCGAATATCCTTTGTAACTCCCAAGGGCAAATCAAAATATGCGACTTTGGAGTATCGGGAGAACTCATTAATTCGATCGCGGATACCTTTGTTGGAACGTCGACCTATATGAGCGTATGTCCCTCGTTGTGCAACATCGCGTCATACTCATGATGTTGTATAGCCCGAGCGTATACAAGGTGCCCAATATACCGTTAAATCGGACGTCTGGTCACTTGGAATATCGTTAATCGAGCTAGCACTGGGCCGCTTTCCTTTCTCGGAGTCTGATCCTGATGATTCTGACCTCTCAGACTTGGAAGGAACCCTTTCCCCGAGTACCATGAATTTGCCACCCATCAGGAAGGACAAGGATAAGAATACGAAGAAGGACCGACGAAAATCCAAAGGTGTTAGCTTACAAGGAGGGGGCATGATGATGAGCATCCTCGAGCTACTTCAACACATCGTAAACGAGCCTGCTCCTCGGCTAACTCCTGAAGGACGATTCCCCAAGGAAGCAGAAGATTTTGTGGACAGCTGCTTGCTCAAAGATCCTGATGCTCGAAAGACCCCCAAGGAGTTGCTGGTATGTTTGTAGATCCCAGAAACTGTGGTTACGCTTACGAGAACCCCAATAGAAGCACCAATGGATAGAGCAGGCGCGGGCGTCGAATTTTGATCTCGAGACATGGGCGAACACGTTTTGAACTGGCTTCTCACTGCTTGCGTCGTGTGTCCCCGTGGGGCTTGTTCCTTTCCTTAGATCATACCAGCTCTGAGTCATTTGCTACTTTCTCGCACATCATTATCTCAGTTTGTCCATATTCTTGTATTATAGAAGGGCCATGCATTTATCAACTGGCAAATCAGCAGATCGAACGCTTCGTAAATAAGTACCCCGTCGTCCATTATGCATTGTGTTTGTCCTATAGCCGTTTTCATTTGGGTTGGCCGCGTGCGAAAAACATTGAAATTGCCGCCACTTCCCTCATCTTGGGTGTCGAACGCAGAATCGTGATCTCTCGAGAACCACGCAAGAAAGCGGCTCGATTCCTTCAATTCCAGAACCAGCAAGACCGTCCGCAGGCCCCGTACCAAAAAAGCACGCGATTTACCGCTCGAATAAAGGCGTCGTGGTCCAGTCAGACCTTGTAGAGGAGCTCGGAAGATTGTCATGGAGGGTGATTTATGCTTACATTCAAGTCCTTGTGTTGTTGATACTATCCCTATCCTCACTGCACTTTTGCCTCCAAGTTAACTAGTTCAGATCAACATGTATATACAAGCTCGGTGATGGATTACATTCCCTGTCTTATAAGCTGTGTACTCTGTTTCCACTTTTAGTCGGTTTGCCAGGATCCGGTAGAGTAAGGTCATCCATGATGATATCGGAGTTGCAGTCACTTCAACATCCCAACTCACTTGACGCTGCACGGCCTGATGTAGTGAAAACATACACACCTTTGTTCTATACCTACACACTCTTGCCAATGGCAGATCTGGAAAATAAAAGCATGTTATCGAGAAGTCCTGCAAGGAATTGCCGAAATCGCGGTCAGTAGCATCCTGTAACTTGGACTGAACTCCATCAAGGTAGGCATCCGGAGAGTGCTCGAAGCAACCTTCAATAAACTGCATTAACAAATCAATTCTGTGTGCAGGAAGGAATATGAGCAAATACCTGGATGTCTTTCATCTGTTAGCACACCACTCCGAACATTCTCATTTTCGAACCGAGCCTTGTTGACCAGGCCTGTGCAGCAGTGACATTCCAGGAGCCTCTGAATCGTTCGTTTTCGATCATAAGTTAGGTGGGGTAAATCGCGTGCTTTTTTGGTACGGAACCCTGCGGGCGGTCTTGCTGGTTCTGGAATTGAAGGAATCGAGCCGCTTTCTTGCGTGATTCTCGAGATATCACGGTTCTGCGTTCGACACCCAAGATGAAGGAAGTGGCGGCAATTTCAACGCTTTTCGCACGCGGCCAACCCAACTGAAAGCAGTAATAAATCAACGCCATGTGTCATTGAACAAGCTATTCCTGGACCCGTAGGGGACAGGTTTTCAGACCATCAATCCGTGGGAATGACGAGGTGCTCGTGGGAAAAAGAGGAACCGCTTTCCGTAGAAGTCACGAGGTTCGTTAAGGTCGTTTGGAGTTCTCCGGGTTCTCAAGGGTTCCTCAAATCCCACCATCTAAAAAACCTTTTTGGTTGACGTGAGTGAAAGGAGGTGGCTTTCGTGCTCTTGATATCTCACCATGTAGTCTTTTTACAACCCTTTAAGTACTACTCCGTGCTGTATTATGTAGCATAGACCCTACATTCGTTCTCGTGCTTAGTCACGGGTCCAGGGGTGCCTGGAGGGCTTTGCTATAAATTACATAATGTCAGGATTTGCTTTGTTCAAATTCTCCATTTCCAATACCAGAAAAGAGTGCCACATATGAAAAGATCGGTGGGTGCAAGAAAAGGAACAGACGATCCCCGGACCTGTCCAGTTCTGGATCAATAATTCTCCTGGTATTCAGGGGGTAGCTCCATAGGTCCTCCCATAAGCCTGACGCCTCCGTCAAACGTTCTCGCTGGTACCTGTGGTAGTGGTCTTGGAAGGTCGCGTCGAGAGTTCTCCTGCTGTGGAGCACTCGAATAAAAAGTGGTATCTTCAGATAGGGGCAACGGCGTCACGGTGGGGGAAAGGAGGGTATGATGGTTTTGAGACATGTCTGGGGAAGGGTTAATTTCGCCTTCAATAATCGCTTGAGCATTCGAGGAAATAATTCAAGGACCAGGAAACTCACCTGGCATCAAGTATTCCCTTGCAGTAGTACGTGGCCGACGACGTCGCATGTACATCACGAGTGCAAAGGTAACCAGGATGAACGCGACTGTCCCAACGACGCTGCCCGCGATGATAGCACTGACGTTAGTGTTGGTATTCGTATTTGAGGCCCCGGCGGGTGATGGCGTCTGGCTCCCAACATTGGTTGTCGGGGTGACGGTCAATGTGGAGAATGTAGACGAGGAGGCACTAAGGCCAGATGTAGATGAAGATGAAGGAGTCGCAGTGGAATCTTCCGCGTAGGAAGTAAGAACCAAGACCCACCAAGCACACAAATATCGTTCACTTACTAGGTGGATAAGCAAGGTAATCAATCCAAAGCGTATTGTTCGGGGCCGTTGCGGTTACGACCAGCTTGTGAAAAGCCCCGGGTGCTAGTAATGGTAGTTGTGAATCCGCTGTCCAAAAGTTTTGACGATACAATGTCGCCTGAGTGATGGGAGCAGTGACTGTAGTAGCAGAAGTATTGTCCACCTGGTAGAGGGCGATAGGCGGTCCCGATCCCCCAGTAGGACCATAAGTTCCAAACACAGCTATGCTCGAAGCTAGAGGACGAGCGGAGACAAAATCAGCCCCTACCCCATTCATTACACGACGTATTTAAATGATATCATACCATTGAAGTAGTAAGTCGCTGTGTCTCCGGGATCCAGGCCAGTCGTAGTTTCCATGTATTCCTGCGACACACCTCCTTGCCATATCAAGGCGCCAGGTGGCCCATATGCGATTCCTGGATCACGGTCATCAACGAGAACCCAACCGCTATCAGCCATCGGTAAAGAGCTTCTAAGCCGCCTCGGGCACAGTAATGACACAGGGCTCGGGAAGGTGGTACTCTTGGTCTTCGAACTTCTAGGGCCAAGGACTTGACCAAATTTTCATCCCGAGGTCACGACCCACACCGCGTACATACCGCCAGGGCCTTTAAAGTTCAAACAAGCGTGCATCACGTACACGGCCCTTTTATACTGTGATTGGCCACGGGACTTCGTCGCCAATGATCCAATGCTGATATTCGTGCAAGGTTATGGGTTGTAGCAGCACCAGTATTCGACTGAACATTGACCGTTCAGTGCACAAGCCCAGGGAGTCTCGAGATGCACGGGGGGCATCTGCAGGACATTTAGTTACCACATTCGACCCAGAACCCGTCGTACCGCCGCACCGTGCGCGCGTTCGCGGTGGTGTCACCGAGTTTGGGCTCGGGTCTTAATATCATAGACGCGTCTGCGACGCATGCGCTGATGGGTCACGCACGACGCCAGAGTAATGAGAGTCGGTGCGATTGGGCGGAATATAACAACAGAGCCGTGTTCACGAACTAGCATGTTTGAATTTTTGTCAGACACTGTGAACAGCCCTTCAAGCTTCAAGTCAAAATACATGACATACCATCAGGAGGATCCCAAGGTGGAAAAGTCAATCTCTGATTTGGAGGTGGTGTTTACATAATGTCATTGCCCTCCGGGCATGGACCCGAGGTTGGTAGACGAACAGGTGGAGCGTAGTATAAGATACATTTTATCTATCCAACTGCAAGGACTCATTGTTCACACACGATAACAATAATGTGGTGATTCTAGTGAAGGTAAAAATTGGACAGAAGAAATTGCAACGACTCGCAACCCCATAAGACAACGAAAGAACCCAACCGCTATCAGCCATCGGTGAAGAGCTTCCAGGCCACCTTGGGTACAATAATGACGCAGAACTCGGGGAGATGGTAATTTTGGGCTTCGAACCCCTGGGATCAACGACTCGACCAACTTATTCTCATCCTCAGGGCCCCGGCTCACATGCACACCCCACGGGTATGGTACATACCACCAGGCTTTAAAGTTCAAATGACGGCGCGTCACGTACACAGCCCTTTTACACCGTAATTGTTAGCCTATTGAGCTCGGCAGCAGCCATTGTGCGGTTCGACTAGAGGCGTGACAGCTCCAGTACTGTAAAGCTTTTCAATAGCTTACGGATAGTATCATTACCTCAATAGCTTGCCTTTCGTATTCGCCATGGCTGTGACAGATAAATGTGCATTCATCTCATCTATAGCTAGCTGCTCGTTTTCCTGGGGGTGATTCGCTCATAGATTGATGCTGCAGCAGTGTTTGACTGCGTGGAACAGTCTGCCTTGATTCCCGAAAACCTCTCCGCTGGGCGGCGGCGCAGCGTGTACGGGTGATGATCGAGCATCAGTACTTGCCACCAGTGCCACCAGTGCCATCAGTAGTGTCGCATCTTCAATATTTCAATGCCGAGGCACAGCCGGCATCAGTGTTCAGTGAAAACCGTGCCATTGAACTGGGAAATTACCATCTACGGTCTTGGAGTCACACTCCTTCCCATATCTTTTTATTCTTGCTCTCGTCTGAGTTCAGAACTTTCGTGCGGAAGCACAGGAAATTCGATGTCTTGATGGTAGCTACATGCTCTCATTTTTTCGTGGGTAGTTGTGTTCCAGGATCTCTCGGATCTGGGCTATTTTTCGTACATTTGCACCCTGTTGATCCATATCAACTTCTGCAACACCTTTTTTATTATTATTTAAATATGGGAAGCTCATTTACAACATAAGTATCACCGTACCCATGCAAGCATAATATTGGCAATGAAGACAGTTGTGCTGTGCTGACACTCGAGTTTTGTAACTCTGGTCCCAGTTGCAAGCCTGATTGTGTGATAGTAGCTATCCTGCCGCTCACATCGCCTCGAGGTGGAGAAACAGTGTCATTAGCAAATCAAGCAAAAAACTACCCTCTAGGGACTAATATGAGTAATAAAGTTATTTGAGCGAGAACATTAATAGACGTCGAGTTCATAAACAGTCCTGAATCATGATCATTAGACATAAATACCACAGCTGCTCCCCGGATGAATCAAATCCCGACTTCGAGGTTTATCTGGAAGCGGTGATCAAACGTAGACCTGGTGATGATCGTAAATTGCTCGTGGTTTGTACTTGAGCGGTTTGTAGTCCATTCTTTCCTTCACGGTGTGGTGAAACTTCGGTTTCTGAAAAGGTATAAAGCGGCCCCTGCCTAAGCAAATGCTGGGTCCGATTCCAGCTCGTCAAACAAGTCCAATGGAGCGATATCCAGGCGCTCACCTCCATTCAGTGTGCCACACCCCGTTATCGTCCTGCCAAGTATTAGAGCAAGGCAGGATTTCTAGTAGCCACCATAATTTGTTTATCTTCAACTGATCGAATAATGGTGCTATGGCGTCTGAATGCTCAGGGTAAGTTTTCAGACTCGGAGTAGGTTGTTTAGGTTTGTTCAACAATTCTTGCACAACGCAAGCGCTGATATCTGTAGCGTCCCGCCGTATTGTTTCGGTTTCGGAGACAACGACAGCAAGGTTATTGGTGTTGGAATCTGGCAATACCGGCCCACAGGTGACTGGAAGTTGAGGGGAAAGAGGTGGAACTGTGAAGCCGATGCGTGCGAGTTCGTCGCTGTCGAAGAGAATTCCGCACTGAGACTGCATGACCTGTTCCACCATCCAATGCAGCGGGATCTGTGCAAGAGACACCGGGACATCGTCCTGAACATTTCCTCCACCAATGTCTAAAAGGATCTTAAGCAATTCGTGAAAGCAAACTGGTGGAACCTGAACTGACCGCTATGACAACCCGAAAACCATACCTCCAGCACGTCCGTGCACGAGAATGATTGTTCGGCGACAAAATCTGCGTTGAGCTCCGTATTATTCGAGGCTACATCATCATCATCGGCCAAAAGTCCACAGTCCTCTGCTTGATGTAGTTGAATTCCTGGATTCTTTTTCTTGAAAACTCGCTTGAGGGTTGACTTGATGGCATGAATTTTCCGAGTTACTGCATTTTTTAAGTCGGCTGCTTCATCGGGCTCATTGTCTTGTGTGGGCCGATGGTACAGATTTGGCCGGAATCTGGAACGATGCTAGGTGAGAAAGATCAGCGAGGTTTTGTCCGTGATCCTGAGTGGGCCATACTTCATCAAGAGAAAGCGCGTGCCGGAATACCCTGATAGCATTGTTGGATTCCGTGAACGGCAGCATACGACTGACAAGCATCCCAGTACTCTGTACTGTATCCCTGACGGCAAGTAAGTAACAAAGAAATACCAACGATCTTGATGACACCTACCATACACCTACGAATTCCACATTAACATCCTGTGAAAAAGTCCTCTTGAATCCAGCAGCAACCTTGATCCCCTCCTTGTCACTCCGTTTGTATGCCTTGTATGCAAAGTCGACTTGTTGAATGTTATCCCTTAGCAATAATCCAACCTTCACAACGTCGATTAAATTTCGTGGACGACATTCCTAGCTGCATGAATTACCTTGTATAGCATTCCAGCCAACGCGCGAGCAGTGTATGCTCCACGAGAGAAGCCTTATTTCGGATTAGCAGCAAGCTTAATCGGGCAGTCCATTACCTACCAAATAAGCAGATTCTGTCTCCGGAACGATAGGTATCCATGAGGTACTTGTAACCAGCCATCACATGCGCACCCAGATACCTACATGTCATCAATCGCAGATTCTTATGGATCATAGGTGCACGTACCAAGCGAATGCCTCATCCAGAAGCGCTGCCAACCTGGACCATTGTGGTGAAACAACACCGGGTGCAAAATATGTGCCAATCCCCGCCTAGATGTCACTCGAGTCGGACTCGGGGAACCCTGACGGCGGAACTAGTGAACGCACTTGATAATAAGCTACTTGCTGGTCTGGACAGCCTTTGCGGAGGAGGCCAAAAAATTTGACCACATTGGTATTCTACCCTCGTTGAGCTGCCTTATCTGAATCATCTTCACAGAAGGACATACCGTAGAACCATACTGTTGGTTAGTACCATCGAAGCAAAGCACGATGGTACGAGGTGGCCGAGAGGAATCCTCGGACACGTTGCTCAATCTCGTGTCTGACATGGTGGGCCGCCTACAGAGTTGAGTATCACAATGCGAACGTCTCCCTTTTATAGATCACAGGTTCGTTGCCGGTGATCGCTTCAATGAAGTACTCTTTAAGAGTGAGAGAACTTTGTCTGGGAATGATGGTCACAAATCTCGTGGGCACCAGGGAGGCTTTTTGTAGCACGCCTGGGAAGATATCAATCAATCTGAGGCTCAGCTGAGCACTGATCGGTAGCGGGTACAACTGAACAGGAATGGAGAGTCTGACGACTCCAATGCGGCTGAGTCAAGCTGTTCTGCAAGGCGCCACTCCAACATGCGCTGTCAATGCCCCCGCTGCCATAGTCACACGTTAAAACCAGATCAGTCAACTGTGGGCCCCCGCTTGGCTTCCAATATTGGCTGTAAGTACTTAGCGAGCGGGCCAATGATCCGGGGAATAATTTTAATTTGGGCCATGAAAGGCAACTCTTATAAAGGCCAAGGTAAAATTTCCTTTAATGGGTCAACGTTTCAACTCTTACTTTTGCCGGGCTGTAACTCAGCTATAGTAAGAAACTCACGGCAGTTCCTGTAGGAGGAAGGCAATACGTCGCAAAGATAGACGCCAACTGCGGGCCCAGTTTGGTTTTTTGATATCCCACTCCCGTCATACATTATTCTTTACCATAAATAGCGCATTTTGTCGCGCGAAAATCTTTTTGGCAATTGACGAATTTGATTACAAGGTAGGACTCCGAACACCATTGCAGCAGGGCATGCAGTACTTGTGAAAAGACATTGACCGCACTCATTAGCCGATGTCGGACGAAAGTGGACACTGTTGCCTGGCTATAGGCGCACCAGCGTGAGCACCCATTGTCTGATGTTGCCAGGTTTTTGCGGATTTCGAGGCTGCCAGTGCAGTGGAGCGCGACGAGGCAAGACGGAATCAGTGTTCATGACCGAGAAAAGAAAAAAGGTATTGAGAGGTGTTTGCTTGCACGGGGGGCGCGGTGCGAACCGTCGCAATAACATCCATGATTGAAACCGCCGCCAACCGTGACATTGAAACCTTCCAATTTACCATCTTCGCTGCCGATAGTGATGAAGCTGATGCCATTGGAAAAGACGTCAAAGTTGTTATAAGGGGGATTGAAGGAAATAGACAGACCTTGCGAGGAAGATTGAACTCGCTATATATCGGCTCAAAGTCCTTGACAATCGCCTGCCGCCATCTTCTTATCAAGCCAGATTTCATGATATGCAGTCATCCAGGCTCTGGATAGCAAATGGTTGTTAATGAGCTTGGAAAACTCATAAACATGAAAGTGAAGCATCGAGAACGAGGGAATAGTGGAGCAGGCCACATTACTGGCAAGACGTGAGCCACAGATTATTCGACGCGGAAGTGCAACGTACCGATTGACGTCACCATACACAGCCAAGATATCGATCATTGGTTCGCTTGATAACACGTTGGAACTGGAAGGTAGACCTCGTGGTGATTCTTTAGTGTGCCGTTACCATGTTCGTTGGAAATTGATCCATCTGCAACAATTCCTCTGGTGTACAAACACTACCTGACGTACGCACATGGATCATGAAGCCATAGGCTGGTTCCCTGAGCCTGACGCTCATCACGAATATCCCGGTCATCCTGCTGGCAGATTTCATGGAACTTGGTAAGCTAAACGTTGACCGGTGTGAGAGCTCCGGTAGTCATACCATCCAAACCCCGCGCGAAGGCACTCGGGGGATACTTTGATATGCTCGTTGGTGATCGGCCGGGGCTCAGCTTCCGTAGCCTGGACGCTCTCGATGCCAGGGGCCTTCCAAACCTTGGGTTCCCATATCTTGTATCCAGTCTCGGGTCCATCGGTGTCTTGATCGTCTCCCAAGCCGATTCCAACAAAACGTTCTGGGCGCAAGTTAAGGTCCTTGCCGGGCTTGTTGTAATAATTAGCATCTTCGAGTCTAGGCCAGTAGCGGCTATCTGTGAGGCCAAAGATAGTGTATCGCAACTTGACAAAAGGGTTTTCATTATGAAGCGAGGCAGCGTTCAAGGCCCTGAAGAGCTGGTGTCCATCTTGAGGTGGTTCATCCTGACTGGCGACGGAGGTCACGAATGTATTCCTCTTGTGCGAGGCGTTGGATAGTCACCGAATCAAGGGGTCCCGATGGTGACCGACATGCCTCTCGCCTTGTATACGAAGACTCGTGCTTTGGAACGTGGACCGAAGCGTGCGACGAAAAAAGGACCGCGTTGTGGAGGTACAAGGGGATGTGAGGGAAGCGTTGTTCGTGGTGTGAGCAAGTTCGAGCAAATTGAGCTGGGTGACTTGCTCGACATTAGTGATCCAAATGGTCTGAACGGATACCTGTGAGTGCGCCTGGCGCTCCTGCAGTGCGTCGACGATGTCGAGATAAAGTGGCGTCCATTTAGTGTTCGAATGGTGGAGGCACACAAGTACGAGCACACGAGAAGCTGAGAGCGAAGTAGCCCGGCGGGAACGAACGAGACACCGTCGATTGCCAAAACCACCCACAGCTCTTGCAAGATAAATCATTCACTCGTTTGGATGAGTGTAGCATTACTGTTACATTCAGGAGGGAAAGAAAGTATGCACTCGAGCAAGACGCGCCGCGATCGTGTCCACCGTGTTACGTCATCAGCCCAATATGGGTTTGGGTACGACTGAAGGACCCTTGACACTAGTGACTTGGCGGGACCACCTGATGCTCGGGATTTATATGACGAACGCCGTCGTCTTTGGGCTCCTGCTTGCTTGATCAGTCGAATAGGCTCTTGCAAACTACCATAGAAAACGCAGTTAAAAGATGGTAACTATCAAACTTGGACTGCTTCGCTATGGAACAGGCTAGCATAGCTTGATCATCTCCAACTCTTCAACCAGTGTTTGGTGACGATAGGCAAGTCGGATGTCTGGCACATTTGTCTACGTGGATGGTAGCGCATTGTTTCCGGTCAGCGAAAATATCACCGACATGTTTCTATTATTGACTCACCTTGTGGATATCATTCCCAGCGGCTCCAGCACGGTACCATTCTTGGCCTATCCAGTGACGTTTCACTTCCATTTCGAAGCCACTCTGTACAACGGAATTACGGGCCAGTTCGGCAAGTGAGCTTTGGGGGAGCTTGTATATCTATACTCCGTGATACGACGTGAGATATCCCTTGTTAGAAGCTGTGCAAATCTCACATGAGCAGCCACACTATATTCCTCTAGCAGAGGCTCCTGTGGTCATAGCAGCATACATCGGTTTTGAGTCAACGGGATACTAACGGTGACGTACCTTGGTAAAATGGAATTGGAGAGGATCATCGGTACTCAAGCTTACGTTCAACCCGGTCTTAAAAAAATCTGGAAGTGGATTCCGCTCGTATGTGAGAAATAACGCGTTGTTACTCAAAGGGCTCATTGCGAGACCGATCTGCCTCAGATAGAAAAGATACTGTAATGCTGGAACCTTGCGAAGAAGTATACCGTGAGAAATCGAGTGAGACGTGAGGAAAGCCGCGGTGAGATGGTCCGTGTCGCCTGCTTCTCCAGCATGGGGTCGGAAGACGAATGTGTCTGTCGAGAGAAGTAGGGAAAAGCATGATCGTAGCCAACAAGTTAACGTACTGAAACCCCGTGCCTGCCGCCACTGGTTGAGGCTGGCCATGTTGGCGTACATGTAATAAATCCTAACACAGAACAGAGCTCCAGACGAAGAGGGTCCGAGAGTTCGTGGGCTGACTTACCAGTATGAGAAGGGTGGATTCTGTGTTGTGTCCCAGAGACGAGGGTACGGGAATTTGCGATGGATTCGGCGTTCTGCCTTTGATTCGTCGTCCACACTATCAAAGCCGACGACGCGCTGCAGGAAAACGTGGAGTTCCGGGTGCGATGATGGATCTTTAGTGACCTCAAATAATGGGCGGAATACACCTGAACAAATTCAGACCGAGAATGAACCTATGGGATCGGCAACCTACTGATCACAATGTCCTCGAAAGTCCTAACCACACCATTTTCTTTATAAACACTGTACAGCCGCGGTACTTGGATAAGCCAACGAACGTTGTGCGAGAATAACTTGTTGTTGATAACCCATTTGGCTAATTTGTCCCATTCATCTACCGATCTCCCGTATATGCTAACTCGCCATTCGCAATACTGTTCAAGTGTGAGTTTAATCGGAAGATATGCCGTTAGCATGCTTACCTGGTACTTGCTTTGTTCTAAATCATTCATAACCTCTGCGGAATGATTAGTGATCCGAAACCCCTATCGCGAGGAAGGAATGCTACCTCGAGTCAGTTCAGCAAAATAGCCTCCATCAATACGATTATCGATCTTCAGAAATATTTCCCGAAGCCTGGATTCTCCAATAGGGTTGTATTTGAGATTGAACTTATCAAATCGGTGGAATGAATCTTGGTGGGCGTGCATATCGAGTGTGTCAATGGAAAGATCGTAGGCACTCAATTTAAGGGACTGGAAAACTTGTTCAAGCGTCAACTCGGCACCATCACGAAATATAACTATATCCTGAAGGGAGGACGGTGTTAAGCCCATAGTCCAGTAGGGTAAGCGAGACATACATGGGGACTACGTTTCATCTTTGCCTTGATGAATCGTAACAGATGTTTCTGGTTCATGCAACTAGCCAGGTGTACGTGGGTATCCACTTTACGTACGTTGTAGAAATCCCTGGAGGCGCTTGCTGTCAATGACACTAGATAAGTCTACAACTTATTCTGACCTGTGAGGGACGCTCTGAAACACGAAGATAAGTATGGAACCACCCGTGAACAACACCACCCACTTTCATAGCTGCCAGCTCTTGGGATTCGTTGAGTAAGCTGTGCATCTCAAATTTACTTGCCAAATATTTGAGTCTCCGGTATGCTATACTTTTGGCTGGACCATCGGATATGACCCCAAGAACATGGTCGAGATCAACGAAATATTCCCTGAGAGATGGAATATCAAACAATGGTTTCTCGTCTGAGGTTCATGATGTATTGTCAACTGCATCGGCACGCAAGAATTCCCATGCGTACCTGCCGCAGTAGAATACACCTGATACACGCCCTTGTCGTCAATCTTGAATTCCCAAGAGTGCGATTCCGCAATTTGGCAGTTTGAATAATCAAATTCCTCGTTTTCTGTAGTGATATGACCGTCGGCGGCCGGAACATCGTGCTCTGCGGTGAAATGCCAATGGGGAGGTGGAGGCTTAGGGTATATTTTCCATGCCTTGAATGGGCTCTCAGTGACCCTGGCTTTGGCGAAGTCGACATCGGGCCGTACACCAGCTACGCCTGCAAAGCCCTCAGTTATTCCATTAAAGTGACCGTCATGGTCCCTAGGGTTGTCGCCGAGTCTCTGAAGGGACTTGGCTATATATTTGTCGCGTAGCTCAAGGCAGTGCTGAAACAGCTGAAAGGTACGTGCCATCTCAGGGGTGATGGCGGGTTGCACTGAAATATTGTACTTCAGCTGTCTCTTATTGGGATCCATGCAGAAATCCGCACGTTGTGCCTGCGACTCAGTGCGCGCTTTGTCTTCGTCTTCGACGAAAGGGGTTATACTGCTCTGTTGTTCATTGGTTTGCAAGGCCTCGCGGATTGCAGAGATCCCGAAGGTCCCTGCGACTGATGCAGGGCCATCGGAGATGACGGTAGGGACATCAGTCGTGTGGCGATGAGCCAATTTCTTCTCTTCGATCTGGATGTATTCTCTAGTTCTGATTGGACATTACTAGCGATAACATACTTGCTGAAGACTCTTTTCGTCGTTGTAGCCGTAAAAACCGTCCCTGGACTCAGGGATCAGGAGTCCAGAGGTGGATTCGACATCATTGGGAGAGTTTGAGGTCCGTAGAGAGACTTCAGGCGTATCACCACTGACAATTTTTGTACCGTCAGCCATGATAAGGGTGTTGATCTGCTCGAGAAGGGGACTCCGAACATTGAAACAGGTACGATGATGATGTGTGTTTGGCCGTCGCTAAAGGAGTCGAGCTTAACCGTATAAGGATACTGCCCAGGTAGATAAGCCAAACCATGCTAGCACAAAGCGCTCGAAGACGAAATATCAGAAGTTTAGGAATGGCAAGAGCGTAAGCTGTAGTCAAGAAGAGAAACACGAACGGCACTCTCTGCAGTGAGCTTGACCGGCGTATCCCTTCTATCGACCCTCAGATCACGTGGACCATGAAAAATTATATATTTTTACTTTACATTTACATAATAAAATAATAATAATTTGCTGATAACAAGGTTATTATATCAGGGAGGCTAATGGATCCTCACTGGACCAAATTCTTCTTTTACGTCTATCGAGTTCACTGTTGGCGACGAAGAGCTGAGGTGGAGACGACCCTTTGAGCACGGGCGACGCGATCTACACGATGGGCAACACAACCTCGAACGCGAACCACAATCGACCATCGCCAGTTCTGACAGGGCAAATCGATCCACCGAGTCGCAGACAGCCCCAGCCTCATTCACCCTCTCCGAACCCTAATCAGCCCCACCGTTCCCTGCGCACGAAGAAAAAATCCCTTGAGCTGCCGGACCTTGCGCTTCTTTCTTTGACTCCTGCACACTCCCACCAAAATTCCGCCAATTCATCCCCCTTATCATCCTCCCGTCGGCCACCGAGAACTACTTCCCCAATCCCGATCCCGATCCCAGCTTCTAACAATGGCACCATGAACAATGCCTCAAATACAGGCACTTCCCCCCGTGGAAGACAACCAAATGTAAAAGTGAATCTCGCGCGGGAGACCGATACGTCCAACTTTTCGTCAGATTTGCTCCTTGAGCAACCACCGTCTACTCATATTCCAGTTCCTCACCATCAACATCATCCTCGTAATCGCGGTAGCCCTTATTTCCGCGGCGCCCCTCTCCAATATAATTCCACACATTCATTCGCTTCACGTGGCCAAGCTGCTGTGCAACCCCGCATGCAAGAGCTCTATGTGGAGAGCCAGGTTGAAGTATCCACGCATCCTGATCGACAAGAGTTCATCCAGGAAATAGTTCATTCAACGATCCCCCTCGCGCTACACAAGGCTGAGGAAGAACTTGCGGCTGCCACCGACAGTCTAGTTGAGCTCGGTCAGCTTGCCTCCAATCTTCCTTCGGATGACTCAAAGGAACCTGTGAACGTCAAAATCACTTGGCATGGGGGCGGGAAATCTGTCGCCCTTGCCCGTGCTGGTGACGACAATTGGAAGGGTCGTCAACAAATGGAACCAGAGTGCGTTTATCTTGATCGATTTGCTCGTCAGTCTGACCCGCACCATAGTGACCCCCCTGCGGATACATCGTGGTCTACATGGGTCTCGCTCATGCCTGGAACGCACCATATCCGTTTCATTGTTGATGAACATTGGCGCTTAGCCGACGACCTTCCAACAGCTGTAGATGACGAAGGCAGCTTGGCAAATTACGTTGCAGTCCCGATTTCTGGTTTGACACCGCCTCACCTCGTCTCTGTCACTGTTCTACCTCCGAAGCAGCCCGCTCACCCAGTGCATTCGTTCTGGTCAACTACAACCTCCACCCAAGGCTCCACGATCGACGTACCTTCTTCTTCAGATGCCACGAGATCATCGTCCAAGTGGACAGATGAAATCCCTCCCGAACTTGTCGCTGCTGCTCGTGAGGAAGAAGCTTACCTTGCCTACACGGCTGCCGCAGAATACGATCAGTCGGGCTATTACAACACTCACCAACAAGTCCCTGCGCCAAATATTCCTCCAGCTCCGGTCCTTCCTAGGCACTTGGACAAACTCATTCTGAACGTTAAAGCTGGACAACCCCCTCCGTCCAGGGGCAGCCGCGAGCGGGAGCGGGAGAAGGAGCGGGAAAAAGAGCGGGAACGCGAGCATAGGCGGAAGCAGGGACGATCGCTCCTCGGCATGACTAGTACGCTTGCACGGGACATCTACAAGGAGGAGAAAGCCGGGGAGAATGAACATCCCCCCATCCCTATCACCACTGCAAGTGGGACGGATGTAACCCACCTTGCAGTTTCATCGCAAGCGCACACGCGACTCGGACTGGACGGACCGGGGTTGTCAGATGATGCCAGCGTGTTGCCTGTGCCATCCCATGTCGTACTTCATCACTTGAGTACAAGTGCGATTCGGAATGGCGTACTTGCTGTTGGGAACACGACGCGTTATCGACAGAAGGTATTTATACAGGTCTCTGCGAACGGCATGGTTACTCACGGATGTTTTAGTATCTCACCACAATTTACTACAAGCCTACATGAGTCGTACGATTGTGATCGGCGTGGCAGTACGCAGGGCGTCGCTAGAAGCCGCGTTTCGGGAGACTTACAACCGCGCCATTCATCTGCTTATTTATCCGTGCAATTACTTAGTTGATCGCTTCTTGGGATATTACCTTTAGATTCTCCCTGATACAACCATGATATGTGTGGAAGACCAAGCACACATTCACCCATGACTATATGCTTATATTTCTCACAATGCAGACACATGGTCGTTGCGTGTATGCGTGCAGTACCTTGGTCTACCCTCTGTGCTAGGTTTCGTTTCTGCTTCGTCTGTATGTCATTCCATGATCATGATAATTGTAGCCATCGACATTCTTTAGATTATTCACTGCCCAGCCAAAATTACGATATCTTATGGGTACAAATTATACACGATTTGATCAATATTATGATAAGATCTCCGAACAGATGGGACGAAAAAGGAAAGAAAAAAACATCAAAAAGAAAAAGAGAAGAAAACCAATAGCCCACCGCGAGGGTCGAACTCGCAGCCTTCAGATCTCCGCAGGGATCACACCCGCCTTAAAAGTCTGACGCTCTGGCCGATTGAGCTAGGCGGGCCTGTAAATTACACGCATCGCGAAACATTATGAACGGACTAAGTGGTTCGCTTCTGATCTTCTTGTCGATGGCCCTTAAATTTACTTGCCCTGCCCTTGTCCCAAAACCCACTGGTCACCGAACACACGTTGTAAACACGGCGTTCTCTTCCTCCCAGATATCTGTGCCGCAAGGGCACCGATCGGATTATTACACGCAAACGGCGTTCGACTCGGTATGAAGCTGGTAAAAATACAGACCAACACGCACCTTATGACTTTACGGCGATAAGACGTTTCGTCCTCGTGCAGCTGACGCACTACGATTCATTACCGCCCATCACCTCGCCAGCAATGGAAGACGTTGTTCGCATCGGCTACGATACCTTGTCGTACTCATGTCGACAGCATGATGATGATCCCCACTGAGTCAATCACACTCAGTGGGCCACTTGAAATCGGCTAGTGGAGATCCTATCTCCCGTCAAGGGTGCATGCGTCCTCGGCCTGAGATGCGGACCCGGCATTCCTGTACCGCGAACGCCGGAAAATGCAGACAACACGTCGTTGGAGTTGACATCAGCGCTGTGCAGGTTAACCGAGAACAGCACCTCGTTCCCGAGGGGCGGTTTTTTCAGGGCAGATATCACCGAGCTCGTAACCGGTTCTGTCGGAGGGGAGGTGCGAATCCCATCCTGAACAGTACTTATAGATAATGTCCCATTCGACGCTGTGGTAGCACTTACACGCTAATTCATATACCCGTCAAAGATCAGGTTGCACTTGTCTAACATCTCGAAAATTGGGTGAAAGCTAGTAGGTAATGCATGATGAGCCGGTCGGTATAGCAGCATAGACCGGAGAGGTGAAGGGACGGTTAGGAAGTGGACTAGAAACTCGGATGTGGTCATAGACTTCTTCAGAGAAATACAGGAAGTGGGCCAAAGATGGAGGGTTGGAAATTTTCAGGGACGAACATGTGCCCGATGTTGATGAACGTCAACAGTCGGAGGGGCAGTTTCTGTTCCGGAAAAAGTGTAGGTAAACAGCACCCCAGCAGAGTTCATGCACGAATCCCTCGTGTCCGAACAAAGTATTTTAACATGAACCTCCCTGACAACCAATCCTGGGATGAACCTCGGAGAGACATAAAAATTAACTTACGTCGCATGGAGATTAAGTCATGAAAATTAATTCACGGTGAGTAGAAGTGCGTCAGGAATTCAATACTGGTCAACGAGGGTGCGGTCCTACTTGCTGTGCCATTCATAGGCGGGAACTACATGCCTGCCGTGCATACATAAGTCACTCTGCGTTGCAGGAGCAACGGGTGTCCGCGTGGTCAGAGCAACCACGAAGCGAAAAATGTCAATACTGGTGAGGATTCGACGTACTGCAATTTCAACGGCCCGTAGCTCACTTGTGAGATTCTGATCCAGGAACTGTTTCGAAGGTTCGTTGCTCTGGCGATGGAACTTGTAACCCAGCGCAGGACATGGAAAGAAACGGGAAAGAGGCGTGACCACAGCGACGCCCAGTACGCGGAGTTTCCGAAATCATGGTCGACACGAGCGGAAAGAGAGTGGCAGGAGATGGACTACATGTTCAGGATCAACCGGAGACAGTTGGGAGGGCAAACGCAGTTGCAAGGGGCGCAGATACCATATCAGTGGCAGACGCCACCCAAGGTAAGAGCAACGGCGGTCCAAGGAACCGGACCTAAACTGACCTGAGTTCGGGAGCAGTATCAACTCTATCAGCATGAGGAGGCGAGTATGCAGCGCACGTCGAAAAGACGGGTCATGATTGTCAGCAATCCCGACCCCACCGACGACAGCGAAGGAGAATTCGAAATGATGACTCGGAAGTGATTTGCGAGGCGACAACGCTGTTCGTGCACATCCGAGTGATAAGAGCGTTGACGATCCTCACAATTTTTTCTAGTCGAGCGTCTGTTGATCATTTCGAGCTGTCTACTCATTGAACTCCGTCACGCTTATCGTGTCCGTTGAGGTATCGGAGATTTGATAGGCAGAAATGATGCGCCCGTCGACAGGATGTGCGGAACGAGCGGTGAATATGTCAAGCCAGCATTTGAAAACTATGTAGCACGGTTAATAGCTACAGATTGTTGTTTTGTGTCGAAGAGGTATGGAAGTAAGTTGAAGCTGGTTGGCTTTCCGGTCCTCTCCGTTCAAGTTCACACCACAGTAACGTCATCAAAATTTGTTGTAGACCTCCACCGCAGAACGTCCGCTCTATTATTTATCTCTTCGTCCCCTCCGAGATGTCCAGAATCGCCCACCGCCTCTTTTCGTCCTCTTTGCGTCTTTCTACGCGCGTTAATTTAAACGCAGCTGCCCGCTCATCTCGCACCACGCTCACCCGGCGCATGATGAGCTCTCAGTCGCATGCCAGTCACGGCGGGAGCGCACCGAGTGACACACCGTGGATAGTGTGTTTCGCTGTCAGTATTCACACAGAGAAATTACTTAACGTATTTCCCCTCCGCAGATTGGGTCCGCGCTGGTGTTCGGTCCTCTGGTGCGTACATACGGTAGATGCGCGCATTCTTTCTTCAGACCCACCTGTCATACAGTTCCTGTACCTTGTGTCTCCGTCGGCGCGTAAAGGCGCTCATGGACACGATGGGCATAACAACCATCGTGTACGTGACAACTTGATTTTAATACCTGTATGACAGTCTGACCATTCGTAATAGGATGAACATGGGAACAAGCATGCTGTACGCGGCACTTATTCATTCACTAATTTGCTTGTGGTGACGTCGGTCCTGTTTCTGTAGCAACACGTCGAGTCTCACCAAGATGTTATACCTATTGCCGATGATGAGGGCACTAAGGTGTCTGGACAGGAGGTCAAGGAATCGATGGAAAAGGCTTTTGTGAGTGATAACATTGTATTTGTCTCGTATGCTGATCATTTTGTTAGGAAGCCGACTCTCCAAAAGACGCCCAGGAACGTGAAGAAGTGGTAGCGAAGGTGGAGATCGCTGTCGAGGAGAATTCGACTACCGAAGCACAACCCCAGGCGGTGTCACTAACGGAAGCTACGTCCGCACCGGAGTCTGAGCTAAACCCAGCTCCGTCCACACCCGACGAGGTTGACGAGGCGACCCATGCGACAAGCGATGAAAAGGCCCAGCCACCACTGTAGGTACATCATCTAGCTTTTGGTTTGGCGAATGGAGTGACCAAGTGATCACCCGGGCAACACAAGTGAGCCCGCATTGGAGTCAAAAGCTTAGGAGGAGTTGCTAGAGGTTAGATTTGTGCAGGCTCATGCATATGTGAATACATAATTCATAAGCAGCATCCGTCTTTGCCACTGTCTAAGCATGTCGAGCTGAGATGAGAATTGAGATTAAACGGTGCTTGTGTGACGTGTGTGACATGTCTGCCTACATATGGTCACGGATCATATGCCATTCATTGGTTTCCAAGACGCCGACTATAAGACAATGAGACGATATGAATGGTTAAGGGTCAGGCGTCCTGACTGTCCAGTCAAGGTCTCCAAAGTTCGTTCTGTTTTTCGAGCTGTGCTGCTTGACGCGCAAAGCTCACCGTCACTCATTTCGCCCACCATTCGCTTGCGATGCTTGCCATTTTTGTGCTTGTGTCTTTGTTCTTTGTCGCGGATCTCTGCTTATCCGGCCCGATCATCCGCAAGAACTTAGATGGCGTCGCATTGACTGCGATGCCCCCCAAATCGTTATCCAGAAGGGACTCGACTAAATATGTCGTAGCTCACTTTATGGTCGGAAACTCCTATCCGTACACCCAGCAAAACTGGTTGTCCGATATTCTCCTCGCCCACGAGAACGGTATCGACGGTTTCGCCCTCAACGTAGGAAGGGATTCCTGGCAACCTCAACAGGTCGCAAACGCGTCAGTGTCTATAATACATCCTTAACTCAGGCTCATGCTCGACCAGGTACCAAGCTGCACAGCAATCGGGGACGGGCTTCAAGCTCTTCTTGTCATTCGATATGACGTACGTCCTCCATTGTTCACTCTGGTGCTGTCTTCATGTCCACCACTAGATCTCTCCCTTGTGGCAGCGCCAGTGACGCCGCTACTCTCCGAAATTATATCACAACCTATGCCTCGCATCCCAACCAATTGATCTACAACGGTCGTGTTTTTGCCTCGACTTTCTCCGGAGAATCCTGTCAGTTTGGTGAAGGTTCAGTTCAATCAGGATGGTCAAAGCAGTTTTTGCAGCAACTGTCGGGAAAAGATGCTGTTTACTTTGTCCCCTCCTTTTTCGTGGCCACGTCTGCTTTCCAGAGTTTCAGTGGCGTGATCAATGGAATGTTCAATGTAAGACTGATGAATTGTCGTGTTGGCCGTTACCCTAATACACACATTTTTTCCGTTCCAGTGGAACTCTGGATGGCCCATACAAGTTACAACAAGTTCTGTAACCAGCTATGGAAGTAGTGTGCTTGATTCGCTTGCAGCTGATGTTGGGGGTACGACATCCGACGAACAGTATATCGGTGCCTTGCGTCCTATGGGCGGATCTTACATGGCTGCTATATCCCCTTGGTTCTTCACACACTACAGCCCACAGACTTACAATAAGAACGTGAGTTGCCCAGCACCAGCGACAGATCGGTTCTAACCCTACCTGATTTTTAGTGGATATACCTGAGCGATGACCATCTATATGCGAGGCGCTGGGAATGTCTGATCGGAATCCGCGACCAAGTTGATATTGCTCAGATCGTATCTTGGAACGATTATGGGGAATCGCATTACATTGGTCCTATTGAAGGTGCACAACCAAACAGTCAGGGATGGGTGAACGGGTTTGATCACACTGGTGAGCTTTTTACGTTCTCTAATCTGTGTCTCAGCGCCGAGAATGCCGTCTACCAGGCTGGCTCAAAATGACATCGTACTACGCTACCGCGTTCAAGACGGGAAGTTACCCAGCCATCTCAAAAGACCAAGTTTTCATGTGGGCCCGTTCCCATCCAAAATCCGCCAATGCGCCCGATCCAGTCTCTCGACCTACCAACTATGAGCTTGTGAGTTCTTTTCTCGGCGGTCATGCCATCCGGATCTGAGTTATTTCCCGATCGCGATAGACAGAAGACAAGGTTTGGGCGGTTATTCTCGCGACTTCTTCTGCGACTGTCGTACTTTCGACGTCATCCGATCAGTCGCAGACATTCCAAGTTACGGCTGGGGTCACAAAGCTTTCAATTTCTATTGACGCTGGCGATTATATGAAAGCAGTGCTGCAAAGGAACGGTGAAACAGTCATTGACCTTCAGCCCGAGGGTTTCTATTTCAACCCCTCACCACAAACATACAATTTCAATGCTTTCGTCGCTTCTTCTTGATATGTGCTGGATGCACAAGGGGAATTTTGGGTGGTTTCAGGCATATGATCCTGTATCAATAGGCAGTCGGTTTATAGGTATAGGTCCGAGAAAAAAATAAGAATTAGTAAATTGTAGGCAGGCTCTCGATTTTATACCAATATTGTCACCACGGTTGACTCTACGACTTCAGATTTACTGTTCCTCATGAGATGCCAATATCGTATTCATCTCTGAGCTGCTGTAACAATCACAGAAAGGTTTAGCCACTACACCACTGGCATGGTCGTGACCTAGAATCTAGATGCCCAGCGTATCGTAAGACCTAAGCTTATGTAACAAGTGTAACTAGCCAGTTTCACCGCTAGACTCACGCCGAATACTGAACACTGATCGGGATGAAAGGAGTTCGAGAGAGGTATAACGCCAGGGCACGCCAGTCACGTTCGGGATCACTCAAGAAACGGAAACAGCTTCAACATGCACTTACCCCGTCGGTGGAGACGGCAGATCCCAACGCAGAAATCCTCGCTCCGAAATCCCGAGAACAGAAAGAAAAGGAAAGGAAGGAGAGACTCGTCCAGGAAGTGAGTCGCAAGTGTCGTGATGCCGCGTACCTCATTGGTGTAGCTTGCAGCGCAATCGGAGAGCAAGGTGTCAAGTAAGAGGAGGAAGAGATTAGAAAAGTATATTGTGAGACACAGCTCTTTTCTCGATACGTTTTGTTGATGCTATCTTTTGATAGGACAAAAAACTCAGACAAGAGGAGAGGATATTAATCTTCGAGAAACTGGCGTATGGACATCTTCGTGCTCTTTAATCATTCACTCAATTTTGTAGTCAGACTCAGGCGTCGATACCGACTTTGGAGCTGCAGTCCTCTTCGACATTAGGGACAGGAAAAGCGGTCTCTCATCGCGAACGATTGGACAAAACTGAAGATATAGATGTTCGGCGTCTCATGGACGGTAGATCCAACACACGAAGACGGCGCAACAATGGTTTTTCTGTACCAGGCCCCACTGACATCGAGAACGAAGATGCCGCACTCGATGTGATGGGTTCCGACATCGCTAGTGTCGACTTACCGAATGCTGCCGCTCTAGACCAAGTCCAGGTTGTGGACATGTCTGCCAGCTTAGCTGGGCCGGAGAAATCAACGCAGTCTACTATTATCGGCGGCGCCCTCAGACGAAACCCGGATGGTACTTCCATGGCCCCTCGCATCGTCGCAAGAAAACAGATTGGTCAAAAGGTTGGTCGGTTGATGATTTGCAGTTTGCGATCTCCTTATATTTCTTTAGGCAAACTTTCGACGGTGGTCAAAGCAATCTTCGCAGCCGGACCCCGACCCCGGGTCTGATTCGTCATTCGATAGCTCAGATTCCGCGAATGATACGAAAGACGATGAAAACGACGAGGATGAATCCCTTTCGGGGTCTGCATCAGACAGCGATTCAGACCACAATAGTAGTTCATCTCATGCAGAGCCCAATACTACTTCTGTGAAGCGCCCGGGCTTCAAGACATGGGCAATGAAGCAGCTCTCCGCGGTCAAGGACTATGTCACCCCCATCAATGAATCACCCACTCAGCCAGAACCGATCCAAGATAATACCGAACAACCCCCTCCGAAACGACGCAAAGTATTGCATCCACCTCACGATTCCATGATGCGTGGTCCGCTTGGAGATGACATAAAGTTTCCCGCCACTGCGCTAGCAGAGCATCTTTCGAGGGAGCCCCAACAATCCTCGAGTTCGTCCTCCGCTGAGAAGAAAGCCAAAGTTATTTCGGTCATGCGACCCGCAGACGTCGAAGAAGCCCGGTTGATGCTACCTATCACAGCAGAGGAGCAACCCATTATGGAGTCTATTCTACTACATCCCGTCGTGATCATATGCGGCGAGACTGGTAGTGGAAAAACTACACAAGTACCACAGTTTCTCTACGAGGCAGGGTTCGGGGATCCCAATGGAGGTGTGCGGGGCCTAAGCTGAGCGAGAACGTACTAACACTATCTTCTAGATAATCCTGGTATGATCGGGGTTACACAACCCCGGCGAGTCGCAGCGATTTCGATGGCCACACGTGTTGCACATGAACTGTCTCAAACCTCGTCACGGGTTTCCTATCAAATCCGCTACGACGCGACCGTATCTCCCTCAACTATGATCAAATTCATGACTGATGGTATCCTGTTGCGCGAATTAGCCACCGACTTCTTACTGTCCAAATACTCCGTCATCATTATCGACGAAGCTCACGAGCGAAGCATGAATACGGACATACTCATCGGTGTACTGAGCCGTGTCCTGAAATTGCGAGAGCAAATGTGGAAGGACAAAAAGGACGGTGTAAAACCCCTGCGCCTGGTCATAATGTCGGCCACCCTCCGAGTCAGCGACTTTGCAGAGAATAAACTCCTCTTTCCGTCTCCTCCTCCAGTGATCAGCGTTTCTGCACGCCAGCATCCGGTAACGATCCATTTCAACCGCCGAACACCCTCAGACTATGTCAAGGAAGCGATAAAAAAGACCGCTAAGATTCATTCTCGCCTGCCACCGGGTGGCATCTTGATCTTCTTGACCGGCCAGAATGAAATATCAGGTGTTTGTAGGGCTCTGAATGCAAATTTTAGCCCTAAAGCTATCGAAGCCCGAATGCGTAAAAGGCGGTTGGTGAATGCTTCTTCATTTTTTAAGGACGAACCTCCGGACCCTCCAAAATCGGTCGCTGCTGCAGAAGGTATGTCATCTCAATAACTGCTTCCTCGAAGGCAATCATTAAACAATCTAACAGTTGTCCTGGAGGCGGAGGATGTAGAATTGGGAGTCAGAAGCCAAGATTTGGCTTTAGATGTCGACGATGGTGTCCCCGAAGAAGATCCTGAAGCTTTGGATAGCGCCGACGAGGACACCGCCGATATAGAAGAGAGTGACTGTGAGTCGGTTCCTCATATTCATATTGATACTCATGAACACATATTGCTCAGCTCCGATGCACGTCGTTCCGCTATATTCTCTTCTGCCGAGTGATAAACAAATGCGGGTCTTCGAATCACCGCCCCCTGGATACCGTCTGGTGGTGGTCTCAACGAATGTAGCTGAAACTTCACTGACGATTCCTGGAATTCGATATGTTGTCGACTGTGGGCGAGCAAAGGAGGTGAGTTACTCCTGATCGCAGACAGTATTTGTTCTCACAGGAATTACCAGCGCAGATACGATGCCACAAACTGTATACAGTCCTTCCAGGTGAACTGGATATCGAAAGCATCCGCGGCGCAGAGAGCTGGTCGAGCGGGGCGGACGGGCCCTGGGCATTGCTATAGGCTCTATTCATCCGCACTCTACGAACACTATTTCGAATCATTCTCACAACCCGAGATTCTCCGCACGCCCATAGAAGGCGTAGTACTTCAAATGAAGAGCATGGGCATCGATACAGTGGTGAACTTCCCTTTCCCAACCCCTCCAGACACACAGGCTTTGAAGAAGGCTGAGACAGTACTGACTCATCTCGGTGCGGTGAGCAGTACACCTCTTGCATCGTCGGCAACCTCGGAAATGTCCATCGCTACGATTGGAGGCAAGATTACGTCACTCGGGAAGTCGATGAGTTTATTCCCTCTTGCTCCTCGATATTCTCGAATGCTAGTCTCTGGTCAACAACATGGTTGTCTGCCATACGTGATCACCATCGTATCAATTATGACAGTGGGGGATCCATTCTTGCACGAAGAGGGATTGGGCGAAGGCAACGATTCGGACGATGAGAGCAACGATGAATTGGAGTACATCAAGAGCGAACGACTCAAGGCAAAGGAGGTTCGCAGAACACGTCGGAAGGCTTTGTTTGAGACGCAAAAGGTACCGTCGGTGGAATTCTTCACCACGCGGCGCTAACACTCCGTTTCCTAGACTCACGCTTCCTTGGGAAGGTCAACTAGCGACATCTTTCGAATACTTTCCGTCGTCGGCGCGTACGAGTTCGCTGGGGGTGGTTTCCAATTCTGCTCGGAACATTTCGTTCGACCAAAAGTACGACTTGGGAGATCTTGGTTTCGTGTCTCATCGACTGATTTAGCGTTCCAGGCCATGGAAGAGATCCATAAGTTGAGAGCCCAAATTTGCGCCATTGTGAGCGCGACCTTCCCTGGCGTGGAGACGGGTCTTGCACAGCCCCTTAAACCACCTAACGAAATACAAGTTGGTTGCTTCCTATGCCATTGGTCAGTATTACACTAAATAATGTCTTGCAGTTGAAAGTCCTTCGCCAGTTATTGGCTGCCGCGTTCATTGATCAGATAGCAGTTCGGAAAGATCTCGTGCAAAAGAAGTCTGCCACCGGGGTTCAATATTCGACTGCTAAAGGTGTCCCTTATAGAGCAATGGGTGTCCAGGAAGACGTATTCATTCATCCTTCGTCTATCCTGTCACAAAGCTCTCCACCGGATTATATTGTCTTCACCGAGATCGTTAGAACAACCAAACCATGGCTCAAAGGTGTGGTGCCATCCCGAGTTTAATCGGATTTTTGTCTAACAAAGCTGCAGGACTGACACTGATTAACTCGGCATGGCTGCCCACGCTCGGAAAGCTGACACTATGCACTTTCACTAAACCTGCAAAAAACAGCGCAGGCGTGCTGATGACGATACCCAAATTTGGACCAGATCAGTGGGAACTACCACCAATAAAAGCTTCTTAGTGATAATAAGAAATACATTATATCCTGTGTAGGCAATCGGTGTGGGGGCGATCTAGATAGATGCGCCGTGCGGGGGAAGGAAGGGTGAATATGCTAAAAGATCTTGACTGTGTCGAGTATGACATCTATGGCTTGGGTTTCTTCGGCAGAAAGATACTACCCTTGTCCTTCCTCGGTCGCTTACGTGGTGGTGGCACCGATTTGTGCTCGTTAATCGACGAAGACGCTGCCTCAACAAGCGGTCTCTTCGGTAGGGGACTCTGTGCAGAATTGCCGCTTGGCCCCGCAGCGGTTTGGTCCGAAGTGGGATTAATTGGATTGGAAGAAGGATTTTGCGATTGCGGTTTGACACGAACGGATTCGACCAAGCTCTGAGGGGTGACTAGGTCTGCTGGTTCTGGAGCCTTGGGAACGGGCCGCTGTTTGTTGGCTTTTGTCGGCGAAGCAGGCCGAGCCGACCGCACGGGGGCAGGCTCTGTGAAGTAAGATACCTCCACCTGTATGCGATACAAAATCGGAAACGCTGGTTACTGTGAATGAGGGGGTAACTTACATCAGTCAGCAGTGACCTGGTTCTAGCATCGTTCACAATTTCTTTCCAATCTGCATTACTCCTCTCAAGCGTCGGAGCATTTCCCAGGATGAACAAGGAGGATTTTGCGCGGGTAAGAGCCACATTCATTCGGCGAACATCTAGTGGATGAAATTTCAGTCACGCTTTCATTTCGATGTCCATGAACCGTACCAGCTAAGAAGCCAACCGACTGTACGCCTGGGCCAGCACGCACGCAGGAAAGGATGATGATGTCCTTTTCTTGACCTTGGAAGCCATCGACTGTATGGAAGTGTATCTTTCCACGAATATCCTCTCCAAATCTCCTTTCAAACGCACGCTGAAGTTCGACCACCTGACCGCGATACATGGAGACAATGCCAACCCGGAAGTCGAAATCGACTGCTACGAATTCTTTGCGCAGCCTCGCGTAGAGTGCGACAGCCATTTGAACTTCCAGTACATTTTTCATTGAATGACCAGTGGTTCCTTCTTCCTGGCCACGCGAGATGTTGAAAAAGCGATAGCAACCAAATTTCGGATGAGATTGCCAGGGTTGTTTGGTTTTGACGTCCATGTCGGGTCCGTCAAGTAGGCGACCTTGGTAGAACAAACGGCTAGGGAGCTGGCTGATTTCTGGATGCATGCGGTATTGAATACTGTCGAGTCTTTGGGTAGGTCATTCGGAAAGTCTCGCACCACACTCACCTTAACAGGTGGACAGCCTCTGGGCGGTGTTTTTGCAAGCGAACAAAGAGGGACTGGTTATAGTTGAATTTACATGCCTAAAAGGGTTTATTAGGGCGATAACAAGACTGCGCAGAGAGCCGTCACCTCTTGAGAGAGTACAGTTGGTGGAAGCTGTTGAGGGTCTACAGAGATAGGTCACTTCTGACGTCGCACGGCGGGGCTACTAAATTCTCACCTCCAACCATAATGCACCTTCGAGTACGAAACTTCAAGGGAATTAAAGAAGTTAATTCAACGGCTTGGGCGGCTTCGTCAATGATGACCATCTCAAACTCCAACTGCTCGATCGACTCATGGCCAGATCCTGCAAGCGTTGCACAAATCACGTCTGCCTCTTGCAGAACCTCGATGCGGATTCGCCTTTTCACAGCATCTAAAGTTCGGTTGTCGGACTTTTGTTTGTCCTTCAAACGATCAAACTGTTGAGTCAGGGTCATTCGGCGAGAATTCAACTTCTTGATCTCTTCCTCGACGGCGAGTATCCTTGCACTGTTGTTTTGAACCGCGGTTAGCTCCTCCAACTTTTGCTGCTTGGCGCGTTTGACGGATTCTATTTCCTGTCGAAGCAACGTTATTTGTTTTCCGGCGTCGTTGGAGGAATCTGGCATGTTTTCGCCGTTCAACTTTTGCTCCACGAGGTAGTCTAGCGCGATATCCCGGACACTGATGTCAATAGCCTTGTCGCTGCCAATCCGGACCACCTTGATGGGATCCCCTCGCTTCCGAGTACCTCGGCAGCCCTCCTTCAGACGACTTGCGACTTCATCGATTGCCGCGTTACTTGGGGCGCACAAAAGGATTTTGTGTACCGGCCCTTTATCAGCTTGCGTGGAATTCCGCCCCGCGTGTATAGCAGTCGTGGCTCGAGGCCGTCGTGACAAGAAAGCCTCGACCAAACTGCATATAGTCGAAGTTTTTCCCGTTCCAGGAGGCCTTCGAAATATCTGAACAGCCGAGCCATCGAGACGGACAGGTTCACCTACCCTTGAATTAATCCGAATCCTTCAGCTCGTAATGAGCTAAGAATAGCCCTTGCCTGAGGCTCGTTAACACGGTAGGTTGATATTGCTTGGTCAATATCATGGTTGTCCAGGCGTGGCAGTGCAGATATGCGAGGTTGCATGATCGATTGAAAGGCATCGTAGAAAGGAAGGGCCATCAAGGCGCCATATTCGCGATGTAATGTAGCCAAGCTACAGAAAAGTCAACCTCCCGAATGGCGGTAATGAAAAAATAACTCTACCCAAACACCTTCTTCAAGCTCCAGACGCTGTTGATTTGCAAACCAGGATCAATCCCATTGGGTATGAAGCATCGAAGAGTCATTTGTGCGCCAATCTGAGTGGTACGGTATGATTGTGTTTTGGCAAGGAGCGATTTTTTCCCAGAAGGATGTCTGAGCAGAACTACATCTGTTTCTGACAGATACCAATCTTTCTGAAGAGCCTCGGATATAGTAGCCTCGAGGTCAACGAAGTCGTCTGTGAACTGCTTGGAACAAATCTTGCAATCATATGACGCCTGAGTCACTTCCTTCGACTGGACGATCTGAGCCCAGCATTCAAGCAGCAGGAGCGGCTCGAATACACTGAGATATTGACGGTGGTCTGCAAATTTGTCTGGGACATGAAGTAGCTGTGGTGCTGTTCCTTGTACGGGAGGATCCGGGCCCTCATGATCATAATTCCACGACAGCAGAGCCCGATGGAGTCCAGAAATGTCCGGTTTGAGTCGCATGGCTCTCCTACGCGCATCATCCCTTCGATGAAGTCGTTCCATCGTGGCATTTGTGGCCTGATTCGTGACATCAAGCATCCTGACCTGACGTCTCTGGGCAGGCTTCTGCACTTTAGGAGACTTCTGAAACTTGGCAAGGGCGGCCAAACCTTTCGCCCCTTTTGCATCAGCGTCGGACTCGGAATCACTGGACGATGAATCCACCACCTGTGGTACCTTAGGTACATCATTGCGGACAGGAGGTGGACGATTGGGACCAGAAATGACAGTTGCCCGTGCCCTCTGGAAAGTCGGGAAAGTAGGTATCTCCACCTTTGGCTTGTGGACGAGGGGGGGTTTAGCAGGTTTCTGTGGAGCTAATGGCTTGAGTGTCATCTGCACTTCTTTGCGTTCCGGCTTGGTGTCTTTACGCGCAGAAGCCGAAGCGCGACTACTGGCAGTTGTCACCGAAACGATCTCCACGTCGTCGTCATCGCTTTCAAATGTTGCTAGGGCGTCTTCGAGTTTTGCTATACGAGTCGCGTCGAGTCGAGTCTTCGGTGTCCCGTGCGTCGTCTTGCGAGCATCGTCCACATGCTTGTTCAACTTCGCCAGGCCAGCTTCGGAAGGCGGTACACCCGTTATCCGAAAGCAGTCCAAAACAGTTTGGATAAGAGCGAACGATTGATGCAGCAGCTCCTCGTCTGACAGCCGAAGCCACCGCGCAAGTTCGGGTAAGACAGGCTGAAGATCGTTCATCATCCGCTTTCCTACTCGAGATAACTTGGATGGCTTCCGAGTGAGTGAGGTGGACTCTCCCTCCGTAGATGTGGAAGCTGCAGACTCCAAGACCCTCCACTGTGCCAGCATATCTCGACCAAAAATGAGTGCATCCCGCATCCACACTGTCATATCGGGTATCTCAAAGAAGTCCGCCCACAGCGGAGTCCGTTTAAATATCACGGTAAGTGACTGTGTCATGAGCGTCCACAGCTGAGGGAGTTGAGCAGCAGGACCTTGCGGATCTCCAGGCCGCAAGAACTCGTTCGAGTGCAGTAAACCATCGGGGCTGGAACAGAGCACTTCGATGACATCCGTGAGACACTGTACAAGGGACTTTGACAGACTGCACGCCTCGGTGACTTGAGGCGCATGCCGGACAAACTTTTCAAGGAATGCGAAAACAGCTGAGAGGGAAGGGTCCGGTAGGTTGGAGAGCAACGCGTGAAAGCAGTCAAGACGGACGTCCACATCGAACGCTTGCCCAACCAAGGTCTTGGCGGCAGTTTGAACGTCGTCAATTGGAGACAACATGAGAATCATGACGTTCCTAGCGACCTCTGGGCGACGGAGAACGTTGCGCAAGAGGGACGGCTGATTGTAGTTCGCAAATTTAGATATCGTCTCGACGAAACCTTGTCTCGTAACTTGTAGGGAGCGATTGATGGCGTCGAAGGCGACTCGGGCATTCGGTTTCGAAAAGATTGGTTTATAAGCGCGGGAGTTCAGAACGTCCAGATGGGCATACTGGGCAACCAGTTCGAGAAGAGAAGTAGCACCATCTGCATCATTTGTCTGCAGGGACTGGTACGTCTTCATCCACATGTGCTCTCGCACAGCGCATACCAGGAATGTGTCGGTTTGACCGGCAAGAAACGCGCAAGATTGGCTGATCGCACCAGTAATCTCTCGTACGTCTCGCGCAAGGCTCGCTATCACGAGATCACGAGCTGCGCTGCGGGCAGACCTCCACTTTTCGTCTGCGTAATGGCGACCGAAAGCAACGGATATGAAAACATCGACATGAATATCCAGGACACTGGATATTGCCTGACGATAGCGAGCCAGTTCTTCAGCTTGACTTTTACGGACCAGCGACGAGAGTAGCTGTTATTGAGTATATCAGTTCAAATCCCATCAGAGATATTGGGTGTAACAGCTGACTCGTATAGCAGCAAACATGACCACGGGGCGCACTTCCTTGAACCTTTCGTGCTGGAGTTCTTCGCAAAGTAGGTCTATAATTTTTGCGAGCACATCGCCAAAGACTCCAGGATCTGAGTCCTTCAACGATAATAGATACTCTCCAAACCACGAGAGAAACCAAGGTTTGTCGTCTAGTGGAACAACTTCCTCAATTAATTTAATATAAGACGGGTTGTCCTTGATGGCATCGAACACGACCTGCGGGAACTCGGGTGCCTCGTTTTTCCAAAGACCAGTATTCAGGCGCTTCAGGAGGAAGAGCATACACTTGAGTATATGCGCGAATTCTGATAAAGAAAATCAGTCAACTGCAAATTGCGTACATGGAAAGTTGATATACATACGGGGACCCACGTCGTGCAAGTGACTCGTGACAACTCTTCGACAGTCGGCACCTCCGTACGACCGCAGAATTGTTTCGGCAGGTATCTGACGAAGAACCTGACAAAATCCGACCCAGACTTCATTTGGATCCGGTGTCAGGGAAAACGAGCCGACGGGAAAAGTCTCCCCCTCTATTGAAGGTATGTGCAACACAGTAGGGTTACGTTGGTTTGTGGTGTTCGCGATGAGGCTAAATATAGTTCGAAGGGCTACCTCGTGCCCAGTGACGAAATGGTCCTCGGCCATAGGGATCTCGGAACAGGCTGTCACAAAAGCCTTCGCCCACTCCCGTACGCCTTGAGATTCGTCAAACATGAGTATGAACAGTCCGGCAGGTGGAACATCCGTTGGCCAGCTTGAGCCCGAGGGTTGAGAGCGTACTAATGCAAGGACGTCGGGGTCCCGAAAGATGCGCAAATTCGAGACCGCATGGTATATTACCGCAGGTGGCACGCTGCGCAAAGCAGAAGAGTCGTTTCGCGCAGCACCGCTGATTCCAGCTGAAGCTAAGCCATTCTTTACGAGTTTCAACTCCCAATCGTCGAAGCCCCCATAGAATCTCCGGAGAATGTCATCTGAAAAGGCGCCAAAAAACCTGGTTCCTTCAGTCAGCTATACGAGCCTCATCATACCTGACCATGACCAGAGAGTGAGGATGCGAGCAATCTGCCTCAACCTTCCCGACCAATCATGGAACAAGAAATAGAATAAAAGGAACTCACGTTGACCGAGAGGTGACCTTAACCTCGCCAAAGGCTTTGATGCAAGCACAACAGCCCGCCAAACAACCTATCAACCTAGCCTTCCATTCATCCACCCTTGGGCTATTATAGGCGAACAACCTCAAAAGAAAGGTAGCAGCGTCAACAGTGACTTGATCCGCGCGAGAACAAAACCAATGGTAGCATTTGTCGGAACTGTTGGACGGCACCTTCATTAGATAGTTGAAGACTAGTGCTAACACGTCGTCCGAGCCATCCACCGAGTTGACGGGCGTGTCACGGAGCTTGGCGAGTAGAGATTTGACTTTGTCCACGTCGGTGGTCGTGGTCATGAAAGAAAGTAGGATGGAGAAAAGGTATGAGAACGAAGTCGCGCGGCCAGGGCTGGCCAAGGGTGGACGAGTAGGACGGAGAAAAGCGATGACAATGCCAGAAATGGACACCCGAAGCGCGAGTCAGCCGTCGATCGCAACTCTTCAGGAGTCAGTCAACAATGGATGCACAGGACGTGAATTATCTCAATGAACTCCTTGAGCAAGACGTCGAAATTAGAGAGGTGCGACGCCTACAATTGGCTTCATCAAAATTTATGGCGAACCCTTTCCGTTCATGAAAGAAAATCAAAGATCAAGTATCTTATCTTGACAAGAAAACCCGCCTCGTGGTTGGGATTCTGAACAAAATTCATTCCACCTCAACAGCCGCCCGTTAGTCTTTCGTCCACCTCACGTGTCGACATCTGACCCCGTTGACTTCAAGTCCCGCCGCTGCTCGATTCGGTGCGACCAATTTTGCGCAGTTGTCATGATACCAATGCTGCCATCGCCTCCCTTGTCCCTCCTAGCCAGCTTTGGCGCTGGAAGGAGATGTGGTCAAATTCTCTCCGCACAGCAGTATATTCCGCTGCCCTAGTGGAATACCTAAGTAGTGGTTCCCTCATTACTCTTTCGCAAGCCAGCGAAGTGCTTGGAAGTGAGCCGTTCGTCGCCGAGCCGTCTGCAAAGTCAGAACACTCATGTCTTCCCAGTAAAAGAAGAATGGGCAGATAGGTTCTCAATAACCGTGGAAGATTATCTACATGGGCTAATTAGCCTCGTTAATGAACTGGTAAATGAAGTTTACCGACTTTCAGCATCTTGGAAAATACAGAATTACCTCGCTTAACTCACCACTCTCTCAGTCACGACTTGCTATCAATGCGGTGACGCTCGGAGACTACGAAGCACCACTTCGTATCTCGGCCTTTGTGAAAGATCTCTTTGCTGGGTTTTCGATGGTAAAACTTCCCCAACATTTCATTGCGGGATTTGACATACCTTCTTTTTCGGAACTGAATCAAGCTCAACTTAAAAAATGATACCTTGCGACGACGTTTTGATAGCCTTAAATATGATCTCAAAAAGATCGAAGAGGGTTGGTCCCATGTCTTCAGCCTGCTCCAACCCTTACCGTCTCCTCAGTTGTCTACGATGTATCACTGCGGAAGTTGGCAGATTCAACAAAAAATGATGTTAGGAAATAGCCTTGAAAGGGGGTATTGTACCACATAGCATAAACGTAGTTAGCGCGCTGTCATGCTGTGGATAAGTTCCGTATGTTCTCGGCGTTGTTTAACTCCGCGATCATTCTTGCTAAGAACGCCCAACTGGCAGAGTGATCATTGGCCTGTTGCGCTCGACAAAGTAACTGCGCGCTCGCGTTCTTGGCCACGTTTCGTGTAGTAATATTTCTGGCGCATCTCATTTCACCACCGCAACTCCCAAGTACTTTCCCTCGTCCGAGATTCTGGACATGGATAGAAGGCGAGGTTCAACTCGCCCAGCTTCGTCTGAAGGTAGGTTCCCACGCTTCCTCCCTGAGTCAATCACATATTCGGTCCATTAAACAGAGATAGAGTACTGGTCTCATGCAAGCAAATCGCTGGGAACGCTCTCTAACATTTATGCTAACCCAACTAGCATCGAGACAATTGGACGCGTCAACAGGCTTATAGCCATGTGGCCGACTGATGATTCGCTCCCAGCCGAGAGCTACGAAACGCTCAAGACTAATTATAAGCGGTTGTCTTCCGCGCTGAAAGAGGTGCGCCGTAATTCTGAGGACGAGATAGAGTGAGAACCTGTCCCCAACACTGTTCGGCTGTAAATATAATTTCTGTTACAGGGCGCTTAATGATGCCATTGAACGAGTTAGTGTTCTGATCGCACTTCGAAAGGCGTCTGAAACATTGCCACAAGGTTTGTTTCTCCTTGGGGAACGCTCGCGTCAACTGACAGCTTTCGGCGACAGAGAAACGCAATAAACGTCCACGACCTCCGTCGCCTTCACCCACTTCTACTTCTGTGACCCCTCCCGTCACAGGAGCACAACGCGCCACGGCGGCAGCCCCCGTGCGGGGATCCACTGGACCATCACCTGCGATTCCGTTCTCTCGAGAGCCAAAAGCGCGGAGAGAGGCGCTGGCAAAGCAACTCCCTCTACAAGAAGGGCGTAAGGTTGCCTTCCATCCGCCTCCCGGGAAGACTGCAGATGGAAGTACTGTCGACGTAGACGAGAATACGTGGATTTTGGCTGTTATCACCAAATGCATCAATCAAGATAAGAATCGGTGGGTTATCTTTTATATTCAAGGGTAGTGTCTTATTGAATACATTCACAGCTATGAGGTCCAGGATGTAGAACCACAAGAAGACGGACAGCCCGGGCAGTGTTACAACACGACACTTCGAGCTATTATTCCCCTACCCGATCCCAGCACCCCACCAAACAATGCGGCCCATCCGAATGCGTATCAAGAATTCCCAGCCGGGTCGACTGTAATGGCACTGTATCCTGATACCAGTTGTTTCTATCGTGCCGAAGTGATAGCCTCGCCAAAGGATCTTCAGCCGTCCAGTCGTGTAAGTTTTGGAGAATGACGATAGGAACTTGAAAGCGAATGCTGACAACTGTCCGATACAGGGAACGTCTTCCAAGCATATTTCAATGTATAAGCTGAAGTTCGAGGATGATGACGATCAGGAGCATTCCGTGCTAGCGCAATGGGTCGTTGAATGGCCTGGTGCATAACCATTTGAGTTGTGTGTAATCGTTGTACATAGTAGGGCAGCCGTAACTCCTGACTGGGACCCCGGGCACCACATATCGAATTTCCGGAAAAATCGAGGGCTGAGGGGATACGTCATGGAAGTGTGACTTCATTCCATGCTTATCCCCTATAAACACGGGTGCTCGTACTGTCGATCGAGTTGAACTCAACCATGTCCATCAGTAGACTCCTGCACGAATTCCGTCCCCTGTTTCGCATGCTCGAAGAGCCGCTAACTAGAGGGGCACCCACCGTCTATGGCTTTCCGCACCGAGGCTCATTCCTTCCTGATCCGTTCTTCACCTCTCCCAGCACAGTCCATCCTACCCTAGACCTGACAGAGGAAGGAGATAACTACATTGTCGAGGCGGAATTACCTGGCGTGAAGAAGGAGAACGTTGACATCACTGTTGGTGAAGGAGGCCGTAGCGTCACTATCCAGGGTAGAACATTCAGTCGCCGTCCGGGTGATTCTGCAGAGTCCATTACTGAGACCAGCACTTCACAAGGTGAAGGTATGCACATCTTCTACGCACAATTAATTGGTTAATTGATGATAGCTGCAGGTGCAGGAGCTGTTGTGAGCTCCGAGACACCGTCCAACCAATTGACTACAGAGCGTCTTTACTCCGGAACATCATCGTTCACACGAACTGTCTGGCTTCCTCGCCCAGTTGACAGTTCAAAGATTACGGCCAAGTTGGCTGATGGGATCCTCACGTTGAAGGCTCCGAAGATGGAGGATAAGGAAAGTATCAAGATCGATGTTGATTAATGGGATGGGATTGTTTTCACTGAATTCACCTACGACATCCTGAATGTAATTTAGCAGTGACTTGCGCTCGTTGTTTGTCTGTAGCTCCACTCAAACCTATAATTAATTTAGTCAGGGACTTCTCGAAGCCTGCGCACGAGGCAGCAGTCTTTCATTCATGGATATGACCTGAGTCCAGGTGAATGCCCTCTGGCAGGCAAGCTGATGCAAGTGAGCTAGTTTCATCATGACATGCATGTCTACTCATATCCGATCAAGGGTAGTTAGCGCTATGTAGGTTGGCGAATGTTCCCCGAGTCTCAAGCAGTTGGTCTTAGCTTATTGGTCATTTCTTCCAAACGATTTCGAGGTGACACAACGCAGAACAAACCTCGACACAAGTTGGGCAGCCCCGATCTCTATCATGGTCGGAGCCCTGAGAACCGAAATTCCTGGCTGGCTGATGTCCATCGTAGTATCGCTCGCTATAGCTTCGGTCCTAGAGGTCTTGCAGTTAAACCTTGTGCTGCTGATCGGGGATGTTTTCCTGAACGTCCTGGGGAGGAAAGGTACATTTGCCCTCTGGTAGCCGATAGTTGTATTTCAGGTTTCTCCTATTCTCAGCCCGCGATAAGGTTATCTAAGAGACATTCAGTACTTGTGCGGATGTTCCCAAACTATTGATGCATCCAGAGCTGTGTCTGCCATCTCCAGGGATAACGCACTACCGGGTTCACACTGGTGGAGACGAGTCAACCGCCATACCCAGAGGCCTGTGAATGCGGTCTGGTTCGTTATACTCCGCTCTGCAACTTGCGGATTGTTCTCCTCGGTAGTAGGATTTAGCTCGCTTTCATCGTACACGAGTTCCTTGCACACCTCACCCTCTCTGTAGTGCTCCCGTGATCACTGGCGGCTTTACATCTCTCACCCCCAATTTGCTTCCGCATAACGTCCGGACATGACAAACTTGAACTTGGGGCTTTTCATCTCGGACGGTGATCTAGATTGATTGGAGCGACGGCAGTCATCTGGGTTGTTTCCAGGGCGGGGGTGCTGCCATTTTCCTGGACCCCAACTCCTAGTTCCCGCACGATGAGTGGGGCTGGTCTGTTATCTGACTTCGTGGCGTTTGACACGTTTGACACGACGACAGACCATAGCGTCTGGTTTCTGGATATTTTCAGCCCGGAATTGGTACATTAAAGCCGTACCCATAGCGGACGCCAGCACTGATAACAAGCCTAAATGAGGTCAGTCACCCAATTTTGATTGCAAATCTGTCGACAAGAGGCAGTGCACGGGAATCGGGGTATTTCTCACCCTTCATTATTATATCGATTATCTACATCAATGGTTTTTATGACAAGGATGCCCCAACAAAGGTGGGGGCAACACAGATACCATCCTTGGTGCGGATCCTATGGACACTCTTGGTCACAGGGTTGATCCAAGCTGCTTCTCTGGTATCCAGAGTTGTGAAACCTGGTAATTTGGAGATACTGATGAAAAAAATGTCCAGATAAATTATCGCCATAATCCATACCGGGTTGGATAGTCTCAAAGATTTTTTTCTTTGGGTTCATTTGGGATACCGGCTGGGCATCTGACAGAAGTTTTAGAGCGAGTCCGGGCTCGAGAAGAACGATAAACACACCCTCATATTCGGATCCTTCGAAGTACACGCGTTCCCCAGGTTTTGAGCCAGGGGGTGGTTGAATCAACTCAATACCCCCTTCCTTTCCTTCGCTTGACGTCGCCTGTGACCAATGTCAGATTTGAAACACGTCCTCTGGGATGCACGCACGGCAAGAACCATAGCGAAACTTTTCACGCCACGCATAGACACGGGCTTGAGGTTACACTGAGTGAGGTCAGATCGTAGTTCGTCAAGGGTGGCTGCTTTGGAGGAAGGGGTATCCACACACGATTGCAACGAGATACTTGTCGCGCATCTCTTCTATAGGTATATAGTTAACGAGACCGGATACCACTGTGCGAGGGCCCGTTTCTTCGCCAAGATCTATTTGCTGTAGAAACCACATTTCAACAAATTCAAAGGCTTGAATATGGCTTGTAATTCAATTACTTACTTCAATGTAAAGACTATCTGCATCCGGATGCTTCTTCACTAATAGGAGGCTGTTAGCATGGGCAGGAAGTCCGAAGACATCATACCATCGATGATATGGCCAACTCTTAAATTTATCATGGATGGCACAGGTTCGCCAGCATCTTCGGTGGGTGCCTTCCCACCACCACTAGCTCCACCCTTGTTCTTCTTGCCTCCATCCTCAACAGTAGCCTCCTTCTTCTTTTCTTTTTTCTCCTTCTCTTTCGGAGGCTCGCCAGCGCTTTCCTTTGGGTTTGTTGCTACTGCAGTTTTCTCTCCCGTTTTCGGTTGACCGACGGCTTTTGGAGTCCCCTCTTTCTTCTTCGGGGGTTCTTGCTTTCTCTCTACCTTGGGAGCTGATTCAAAATCGAAAATTACGGCGGAGAATGCAGGCGATAATGCCTGCGCCGCAGCTAGTACAGATGGAAACGTCTGAATGTGGTCAAAGTAGCGCGAAATTGCAGGCGTCGCGTAATACTGGGCTGGCTGCAGCTGAGACTGGAGCTGGCGTGAGCCTGGAGCGTTAAATAGTATCGGAACAATCAAAGCATACCAACGTTGGGTGAAGGGCTCCATACAGCGCGACATCAGCAGCCGTGAGGTAGTTGCTGACGACGTATGTCCGAGGAACCAGAAGGGACTCCAAGTCCTAGTTGGAGAGAATTCGCGCAAAAAGGTCATCGGTTGACATCGCATGCTGTGCTAATAAGCTTACCGAAAAACCTTCAGATTTTACGATATTGCCTGCAGCAACTTTATCTATCCAGCTCATCACTTCCAGTTTGTCGGCATCGGTCCTTCCTGCGTCTGCTTGTGCATTTGCAACGAGATCTTTCAAGGGAGAAGGTAGCTTTGAGAGTGATGTTTCATACGACATCTTCCTCGCAATTAAAGATCTCCAAAGTGGATATTGTAAGACCAATCGGTGTCGATGAAACAATCCACGAGTCAAGGTATTCATCCGTGCGGCAATGTCTGGTGTAGGATGAGTAGCACGTGACGTAGCTACTCTCGTATCCATTCACGCTCGTAGCTATTGCGCGACACCATACGATTCTGCAGACTAAATGTACACGCGGTCCTGCCAACAAGCAGCCAGTCGCTAGTCGTACTTTCCTCGGCCATCTATAGCAAAATTGTTTCCCACCTTTCTCAGCAGAAAATCGCCATACACGACAGGCCTATAAATCTCATGTGATGCGTCGTCTTTTTCCGCTGTGGCACGCATCGCAGCTGGTAATGGCTTGATGTGCGCTGTAAAGTTTGGCTCGAAGAAAAATGGAATCCTTAAATAGGGTCAGCGCCGCTCAGCACGGGACAAACTGAAATCATACGAGACGCTGTGAAGGGATCAACACGACAAAGCGATGTTCCGAGAGGGAAAAACACACCGATAATTTGTTCCTCTATGAACTACCCGATGCAGGGTGCTTTTGTACAGGCCGTTCGTCCATATCTCCCACACTACACGGCTATGGGTAAATAGTATTTCCGGTCCACAGATGGACTCACTCTCGCCAATATTACAAACGATGCATCCAGGGATTGGATCCGCGTTAATCCAAAGTCCTTCTTCACCGCCATGTTCGTCGGGGAGTCCATCAACGGCTTCTGAGACATGACCACGCTTGCGTAAGAACACTTGCAGTGCTGATCTCGTAGGATCTGTATAAAGGAGACTAAGATCGTCTCGTTAGAGTGTCCGCGCCTTTTTATCATGAAATCATGGTTACGTCAGGCATCCGTAGTCCCTATGGACAAGTTAGATAGTCCTTCGAAATTCGATCCATCAACGTACTTGTGTGCCCCACAAGAGAAACCGTCATGGTCATCAGGAAGGGGGGGATAACCTGCAGAATGGGGAAGTCAGGACTTCGAGTCTTTCTGTCGTGCATGGAGATCCGGACGTGGTTGGGGACGAACCAATGATCCGCATCACCCAAAAACTATCATCCACCTGAGCGCGAAGTTCTTGCCACTCCTCTGCGTCCATCCCGAGCCCACATGCCATCCTGTCAGTGGTAACCTACTCAGTCTTACCACGTCATACGATAAAGCCGATACTTGCGCTTCCATAAGGATCATCCCGAGCTTCTTCATTTTCTCGATCCATTTCTCATATTTGGTCCGAAAGTCCGGGACGGTTGGCCACTGGTTTTCTCCCCAGAGCGGTCGCGACTTGTCGGGGTTCTCTACAGGTCTGTAGAAGTCGATGCCCTCGTGATTATCTGCCTTTCCGTTTGTGACGTTTTCCTTTAGTCTTTGGTAACCTGTCATTGCGAAATGGGTGAACATGCGAACAGAGGGTATTCGGACATCCGCACCTCGAGCAAAATCTTGATGCTTCAGCGAGATCTGATCCTTCTCAGGTTGGGGTAAGGCAAAGAACTCTCGAGCAAGCCTTGTAAGCTCCTCTGTTTCGGAAGGCTCAACGCATTGAGAAATGTCCAGGTAAAAGAACCCATATTCCACACAGGCCGAGTGGAGAGCCTTGGATACCGCCTCCCGTTCGGTGCTATTGGCCGATTGAGTGTTCCAGTACGGTGCGATGCTGATAATGGGTAGTTGAAATCCACACTCAGCGCTTCCCATCTTCAAGCGATGTCTAACTAATGCGTAATGGCAGCTTGGTTTGCTCGGGGATGTATGTATGTGTGAGAATTGAGATTCGATTCGGCGGAGCATATTTTGAACATTGGCTCCGTTGATAAGATAAGATTGGTCTGCTGAATTCGCTCACGAACTGATTAACAGTCATCTCCCCTCCAACATGGCTCAGAGCTATTTGACATGCTCACGCGTCACCCAACCTTTGCCTAGTTGATGAATGTATTGCCTCGCACTATAGTTGTGAATCGCAGTGAAAGTCGTAGCGGAACAAATCTGAAATAGTCTGCGGGAAGGGAAATGTACCATGGCATATTAGGTGATGAATAGTGAATACATTCCGGCCAGATGAAGGACGCTGTAGTTAAGTGTAAGATCCATTTTCTGGGCGTGTATGCTGCGAATAAATAGTACGACCCGGATTTTGTACCATCCGCCCGAACGTACTCTGATGAGAATCCTGCAGAAAGGCGCTGGCAGGGCCCGTGAACTGACCAGGCCAGGGAGGAGTGAAAGATGATGGTGTCAAGTTATGAATGTCGTGAGGAGATCGGTTCGACGTTGGTGGTCGTCTCGGTGATGCTGAACCGGGCCAGTCGTGATCGTGAGAGTATGCGAAGCCATTGGTCAACCCGCTCTCATCGTCATCCGCCTCGTCTTGACGAGCAGCTCTCGTACTCCGTATCACTCTCCCACTAGAACTTCTGACTATGTTCGTCGAAGTGGGGTCGTCTAGTAGATCGAACATTCCTGGCTGCCTCCTATGTTCCACTTGCAGAGTCGCGCTCGCACCCGTTTTTTCCTTTCCGTTTGCTGGACGGCTTCTGGATTTTAGTTTGCCGTTTAACTGACCAGCAGACAATGTTGACCCTGGGAAAGTTGACTGGGTGGCCGAAGACATGGCAGGATTCGTCTCTAGGTCTTCTTTTTCTTTTGTCTTTCGTCTCTCTAGAGCCTCAAAAAGCGACATTGGTCCGGGGATTATGTCTGAAGCAATAAAGCACATCAATATCTAGTACTGGGTAGGATTAAGTAATTAACTACCTCGAAGGAACATGAATTCTTGGTATTGTTGAGTGGAAGCCGCTGAAAAACAATCAGTAAAAGGCACGTGTACCGGTGATGCCAGGCTGACCCATGTCTACATAGTTGACAATAGTTCGACGGGATGCAGCAGCTTGTCGATGGCCAGCTTGAATCATGCGTTTTATGAATTCCTCCTGAGGTAGTAGTATAAACCCCTAAGTCACATAAGACAAAGGCAACACGTACCGTTGCAATGGATAGGACGAAGGAAGCCTCCTTTGACATGGAGAGATTGGTTGTGATGCCTTGTAAAACGAAGGTGAAATCGCGTCAAGAGCTTCCGTTTCCGAGGGGAGGGAACATACCATCCGCCTGGACTATATTCTCGACTCTGGAAATGGGAAGCAAGGTTGTTCCCGAGACGCGTTCCCCCATTCTTTTTCCCGCTTTCTTCTGAGTGGCAGACGCGCCAGCTCCTTGCTCCGACTCTGTGTCAGACTCCAGTTCGTCCACCTCCGCCTCGCCTTCGGAGTCTGTAGGTAGGTTATATATGCTAGAACCCTGAGCCTGGCTGTCTGGATCGTCGTGTTGACCATAAGGGTACAAGGAAGTCGCATGCGTCAACACGGAATCATCGGCATAGTATGCTGCCATATTGATCTTTGCTGGACCGCGTATATGAAAACGTTGGCGACGCGAAGCTCTGAGACACTGGGATGAATGTGAGGGAAGGTTGGGTCTGGGGTGGGAGGAGGGAGAAAGTTAAACTTGCAGTGACGAGGGTTTGGTTGGATTGGGACCAGGGTAGCGCGGCGTATGTGAACAAGCAGGCAATGCACTTCTGAACTCCAAGTGTACTTGCCATCCTGGGACATCAACGCCCCTCATACCCACCACACTAACCGGATACTAGTAGGCTCATCCCCCACAAGTTGGGCGTCCAGGGGGTTCAAATTACAACCTTAAGAGACCGTATTTCGCAAGCACTGGCACCATCCCTTCGCGGGGTACTATAGTCCGCGCGCTCAAGTACTACTCGAACCCTCGAGGGCCGACCTATTGTTGCCCACGACTCTACATTTGCTCTACCGGACCAGCCCGGGGTGTATCTGCATCAGAGTGGAATGAATGTTCTGTCGACTAGTTGCAGCGTACTCGCGGGGATGTAGATCACCGACGAAACCCATGACGAGCTTGTTTGCGGCCATTCGACTTTTTCAGCGCGGCTTCCCACTGAACATGTAGAACCGATTCGTTGGCTATCCCAAGTGTGTCGAGCCTCACCAAATAGGCGGCCGCGCCAACAAGCCCAGGAGCCTATCCCAAAGGCAAAATGCATCGATCTCATGTCATACATAACTATCTGTTCGAGCATGCAATCGCCATGGGCGACTAAACATCTTACTCTGGCTTGCCATCCGATGACGACGACTCGCGAGCTATGTTGGGTATGGGCCCGGTGAACCAGTGTCTAGCAAAGGATCCAAGACGGCGCTGAGAAGAAAAAGATGGCCATGATGATCACAATGGCATAGTCTCTAACCGCTCGAGCATCGCTAATGAAATTAAGGTAAAAGTGAACCCACTCATCGTCTGCGGACCCACAGTAAGGGAATACCTTGAAGGCGACCCGTGCGACTGCTAATTGCTCAAATATGTCTAGTCCAGCATCCACAGTAGAGGGGTCCGGGTTTAGGCTTATATTTACCAGATGCTATGCGGAGGTAGATTGGGGTAAAATGAGAGACATAGAGTCCTGATTGAAATCAACATATTGCTTGTGTTGCTGAACGCGAAATATAATCGACACGCGCCGCGGTCGTATTCGAACCCCGCTCATGCTTTTGACTTGACTCCCGTCATGAACGCGCTTCGACACTTCAGCACTTCAGTGCGGGTGTGTGGGTTCATATCAAACATTGGGAAGCAACCCATCTCAATTCCACCCAACGTTACCCTCATACCATCCTCAACATCCCTCGCCGTCAAGGGACCTCTTGGCGAGACAACCGTCGCTCTCGAGCCATACGTGCAGCTCTCCTTCCTCAAACCGGATGTGTTGTCTCTTACCGTTGAGAATGGCACTATCAAAAATCAGCGTGCCATGTGGGGCACGACGCGATCACTGATAGATAACGCTATCACTGGGATGACCAACGGTTTCTCTAAGCCGCTGTACCTGGTTGGTGTCGGATACAGGGCTGCATTGGAGGACGACCCACGAGGGACCGTCGCAGGTGGAAGCGGCAAGAGGCTTAACCTCAAACTCGGACACTCCCATAACATCTTCGTGCCCATCCCTACTCATATCACCGCTGAGGTCCCTTCAGCCACCAAGATTGTGCTTAGCAGCACGAACAACGTCGCTTTGGGCCACTTTGCTGCCAAAATCCGAAGACTACGTCCCCCCGAACCGTACAAGGGCAAAGTAGGTGTAACCCTCCAATTTTCCATTCCCCGCTTACATGGCCTTAAAGGGTGTTTTCATTGGCGATGAGACGATACGTCTAAGGGCGATTAAAAAGAAGTAGACTATCTGTCCACCCCCTTGAATATATTTCTCCTTACCTTCCTCGTTGCACTGACAAAATTAAATTTCCGTTGTGTCGACATTTGGTGGCAGAATACATCACTAACGAATCTCCACATGTCTCCCTTGCGTCTTGTTGTGCATTTCACATCCAGAACCAGCCGCAAAAGTTCAGGTAAGTGAGCATGCGCTCTGACCATGAGATATCCTATCAGTTTGTGGTGGCGTTTCGAGCCTTTGGGGGGTATGATCATCTGTTGAATGTGGTGCTGAGCTTAATGACATGAACATTTCTTTCGCAGTCTATTTCAAGCGGTCGGAGAGCATTATACTCAGTCGAGCTAGTAGTGACCAGGAATAACTGGCGTATCGATAGGACAAGGTCTCTCACGCGATCGAAAGTGAATATATCACCTTCGATCGCGTGAGAGACCTTGTCCCCGGGGCCCGCAGCACAGCACGGCTAAATGTGCCACTCCGATTTGCAAGATTATACACGTTACTGTATATCAAGTTACGAGCTACGTTTCATCTCATGTTCCCACCACATGTCGCCATTGCGTCCAGTTCTCGAAGACGATGGCGTTCTTATAAAATATGCTCGTTATGAGAACGCTTGAAACATTTCTTATCGAATTTCAAGTCGTAAAAAACACGAACGCTTTCTCTTTCTCGGCTAAGTGACAATAATACGACGTGAAGCAATATCCGCGATTACCGCTAGAAGTAACCCACTTCATCCAAATGCAGACTTTGCCCAAAAGATATCTAAGATGCTCGTCCAGTTAGCCACCAATATGTCACATTCTGTTGCCCTCTTCCTCATGTTTTGCATCAGTTCTAAGGTTCATATTCTTTGCTAGTTCGGCTTCCTGTAAAAACTATTTTGTCTCCCCTCTCAGATACACAGTATATATACACGAGTAGATAATTTAACTTAATACTTTCAAGTTTCTGCCAGCAATCACTCGGCGCTCCCGAGTCCAAAATTGGGACCGCAATACTACTTATTGCGCACGACTTACTACGAACCTTGTGTATCTCACATTGGTCTCACATGAGTTGATGAGATTCATAGTGATAGGAAGTCACTATTTCAGTATTGTAACTCATGCCCACATTAGCCCCACGCAGAAATATTGTTTTGTCCTGTATACTCTATCTAGTTATCTGTACGTGAATTGGTCCTGTTTTCAGGCTTCCTGATATACATATAGCCGTCTGGCGCGTAATAATCCTTTGTTTCAGTTGTTATGTCACTCCTCACAGGAAGAAGTAGTGTGCCTTGGTGGAGATTGCGAGCAAGATGCCCTGCCACGTAGTACGCACTGAAACCGAAATAACATATTCAGGTATTACTGTGGGATCGTTTTCTACCGGACCTCTCACCATCGTGGAGGTTTTGTACAGATACTGCAGATGCCTGGATCCACAGCTCTGTTGCAACTCTGCATGACTCTTGACTCAGCATTGCGGTAGTTGTTGCAACTGCTAGTCAACTGCCAGAGTGAATGAGGCAAGGCCTTGTTCTATTTTCTGGATTGTCCGTACATCACGGTGAATTAAACAATTTACAAATAACGGGTGATTATGTAAGCGGTGGCCGTGCAACCGTATAATACTTACATAACGAACATACGACTGAAATGTGCCCTTTTTGGTTGAGGGAGCTGTTTAGTATGCACCCAGTACCCGCACCACGCAGATCTGAAGACGAATGGATGATCGTCTTTCCTGCGCAACTGTAGGCTGTGAGTAAAAGACGTCAAGCAAGGTACTCGCCACCGCCAGGCGGCCTTTCCGATCTCAACTTGGTGCTGAATACATACCGAACATCCTACACATGTCGGTGAAGTAGGTACCGGATATGAGGTAGAATGCGGAAGCTTCCGAGCTCCTGAAACGGCCAGATTGCTCGTTCCAAAAGAGTGTTTGGAACGTGGTGATACGTAGCGTACCCCGTTTCGGAAAATCATACAACCTCAAATACGAGATACCGAGCAAAGTCCAGGCCTGAATTCCCCACCCCGTTCGCGCTTCGACATACTGCCAGTATGTTCCAGTCACCCTTTAGCGATCTGAAATCTGGTATCGACACGGATACCACCAACATTAAGGAGACTGCCCTCGAGATTCCCAGTCTCCCCACCAAAGAGCAAGCTAGGATGCTAAGGAAGATAGATTGGCATGTCCTGCCCCTTGTCTCGTTGTTATACCTCCTCTCTTTCTTGTGAGTTACGGTCAAATTGCCTTCCGACTGTTTCATTGACCAATATGTTTTGCCTTCAGAGACCGCACTAATATCGGCGAGTATTATTACACATCTTGAATGTGTCCACATTGCTCACGACAGTTCTTAGCCAATGCCAAGATTGCAGGGATGGAGACTGATCTAAACCTTGTTGGACTTAGATATAACACTGCCGCTGCGGTATTCTTCGTGCGGATCTACTTGTTTTTTCGCATGCTTGACGTATGACCGAGTACGACTAACACTTGTTTAGATTTCGTATAGTCTTGCGCAGGTCCCATCGTGAGTCAAAGCAATATACATCCGATATGTAAATCAAATAATATTCACAGAAATATCATCCTAAAGCTCGTTCGACCATCTCGATGGCGTACAGTAACCACCTTTTCAACGCAGCTTCGGATGCTGATCCAGAATGCCTGATATAGTGCCTGGAATCATGGTTGTTTGGGGTCTGACCATGACTTTGATGTGTCTCGTGAACACATATAACGGACTCCTTGCGTAAGAGTCTGAAAAATAGTGGACCACAACCACTGGCGCTAATTTGGTCGTATACAGCGCCAGATTTATCCTCGGCTTGGCAGAAGCTGGGTTGTTCCCGGGCGTGACATACTACCTCACTTCGTGGTATCCACGTGCTGAGCGAGCAAAGCGTATCGCGGCATTCTTTTCTGCTGCAATTTTGGCAGGTGCTTTTAGTGGTTTGCTGGCGTGAGACCGCTTTCTTGATTCAGTACGGCATGCCACTCACGCACCAAAAGTTATTTCATTGAAAAAATGGAAGGGTAGGCAGCGCATTTGAGAAATGTTTTCTTTCATCGTCCAAGCTTGCTTTCTCCTGGCAGGATCGGGGGCCTCCATGGTTGGCAGTGGATTGTGAGTCTCCTCGAAGTGATTCTCCGATGAAATCCACTCATTCAAAGTTGCCAGTTCTGCCTGGAGGGTATTGGTAAGTCGTCAGTCATCACTGGATAGTGATGGTCCGACTCGCATTTCCACAGCCACAGTGCTCGTAGCACTCGCAGCCCCTTTCCTTATGTATGATGTTCGTGCATCCATACATCCAGCATTGCATCACAACTCAATTCCGTTCAGTCCCCAGAAACAGCATCATTTTTGACAGAGACTGAAAGGGATTGTCTCATTGAATGGCTGAAGGCTGACTCGCTAGGTCTTGCTACGCATTATCAATGGCGGTTCATTCTGCAGGCCTTCACGGATTATAAGATCTACCTTCAATTTCTTATATATATTGGGTGCGTGGATAAGAAGGCATTGTACGCACCCCGACGGTCTTTCTGAAATTTCCGTGGGCTAGCTTGTGCATCGGCGCTTATGGGGTTGCGCTTTTCACACCAACCATCATTGCTGGCCTTGGTTTCTCCGCTGCAAATGCCCAGCTCCTCTCTGTTCCTCCTTTTGTTATAGCTTGTGCATGGACCATGGTTGTCGGGATCTATTCTGACAAGCACCACCTTCGCGGACCGTACGTGATTGCTGGGCCAGTGATCGCCTTGGTGGGATACATTCTCCTGTACACGCAAACGAGTCCTGGCCCTTCGTATCTCGGCACCGTGCTCACCACAATGGGTGTCTATTCAGCCATACCCATTGAACTCGCATGGGTCAGCTCAAATGCCGGAGGGGACATTAAACGTGCTGCTGCAATTGCGATGATGAATGGGTTTGGAAATTTGGGAGGGTAAGTGGCATTATTTTCCCGTGCAATACATGATCTGGTGGAACCGTCGTAGAATATGTGCGGCCTTTATTTTCTTCGATCCACCACGGTACCATGTCGGCCTTGAAACAATAATGGGTCTGCTAGGTCTCACGTGCGTCTCCTCTTGATGCTCCCTGATTGTCGTGTTGGCTGACGGCACGTTAGGATAATGTTGTCGTTCGTTGCGATGTGGGATTTTAACAGACTCAACAAGCAGAAGGAGATCGCGTGCCGTGAACGGGGAATTACTGCTGACCATAACGATGAATTCAAGGATAGTGGAGATGACGGTCCCCTGTTTAGATATGTCCTCTAGTTGACGACTGGTACGCGATCCTTTGTGTACATTTGCCGTCCTGAGGTTTTGTGACCGTGACTTTTCCCTTTTTTTTTTTTGAGAATTTACTCCCTTGTTCCCTTGCTAAGTATTACATGGGTACTAGATACGGTGTTGTATGTGTAATCAATGGTGTATGTATATCTGTGTGGGCAAATAGTGACTCCTCCCTATCCGGGGCAGACTATGCTCCGTGGCTGTACTGCTGAAATCTATGTGTGCGCGCTACCGTTCAGCTCGACTCGCTGGAAAAATGGCCTGACAATGACCATTCCAAGGGGTCGGCAAGCATTCGCTGAGACAAAATCTAATTGAGCTAATTAGCCTTGGCCGTAGGGATGCGCGAGAAGTAGCCAGAAAAACAAGCCATGGCGATGTGACTCGACCTGGTTGCTTGATACTAATACAATCACAGGGAAGCTATCGTGCGAAAAGCCACATGCTGCGAAAACGCTGAGGGCGCGAGAGATACTCTGTTAGATAGTGTTTGGAAGGGTGGGTGGGAGGGTGGGGGAGAGGTTAAAGAGGTTAAAGAGGTTAAAGAGGTTAAAGAAATGGGAGAGCGTACGAGGTGTTAAGCAGCTGCGGATAGGGGTTCGCACTTAAGCTTCGTTGGATGAAGGCAGAGTTCCCCTCAAAACGAGAATCTGCCTTATGCCGTGGCAGCAAAAAGAAGTACGAGGAGTCAGAAACCTGGACAGACTCGGCAGCGATAGCTTGGAAAAGCTCTGTAAACATTTACTGTCCGACGACACAAGCTCTCCTAAACGGTTGAGACCAAAGAAACCTATCGAAATGAGTGCAAGAAAGAGCAGGTCATTGTGTTGAAGTGGGTGTGGGAGCAAGTCAGCGATGAGAATTAAATGGTCTCTGGTGAGGGATTGTTTTTGGCACGCGTATTGTGCGAGAAAAACAACGAATAGCTCCTTTGAGGGTCCAGGTATGTAACATCGGAGGGTGGCGAATGTCGCAGATATGGGTATAAAAAGGTTCTAGCTCCGACATAATGCCAGATAGATAGGCACGCACGGAGCGCGGTTCGAATGGGCCATGAAAGTGATGTAAAAGGATAATGGATCAACCGTAGGTTCCAGCCGAGATGATGCGGGTTACAGAACAGTGCGAGGAAGGAATTGAGAGCCAAGGAATACACCATGACGGTGGAATGATCAAAAGCAAAGCCTCGCATGATGGAGCGTTCGACGGGGAGACGCTCCAAGGTCCAGGCCTCCCTTCTAGGCTGCCTGGACTGAAGATGCGAATGAATCATAAAGTGGCTGCCCCCAGCGACAGACGATGGGGTTGAAATGCATAAACGCAGAGCTTGAGGCTCGAGCCGGAATAGCTGATCATGTTGAAGTCAAGATAACAGATCGGCCATTGTATTAAGAGAACCCGGAACATGGAGGACACGAAAATCGACATCAGCATCCAAACCGACATCAACTACATCCATAAACATCCAGTTCACAGATGGACAGCCGCGAGGGAAATGAAGAGTTGCACAATGTTCAAGTTGTCGTGAAAATGGCAATACGGCAACCTGTGCGAGACGAGTGCCGCGAAGGATTGCCGAGGTAACACAGAGCGCTTCAAGATAGAATATGGTAATATCGTGAGTTTGAGGGAAAGAAAATGGAGAAACAGGGAACTGGAATCCTTCATTTGTAGAAGGGAACCAGAGCCCAAGCGCCTGTGGAGACCACAGTACACCTTTAACGTCGAGGGCGGGGAGTGACGATGCATCCAAGAAATGGATTTGAGGAAAAATATCCCCTCAGAGTCGGGAAGATGTGCTGTAACCCAAGCAAGCCCCGCTCAACATCTCGATTGACCTATACGAGGGCTGGTGGACCTTTCCAGCCGTTTTGGAGTAGAGAGCACAAAGATCAGGGCGCAACAAGGGTACACATTCAATAATGCCCAATTAATGTGACCGGCGATGTGCTGGAAGTCCCTTAAAGAACGGCGTGTCTTTAAGTGCGGAGATGAGCTGAAGGCGGGATTCTGTGCATCGAGGAAATTTACATGCTGTGCACCGCACAACACATGAAAATGCGTAGAAATGAATTTCACCTGTCGGGGAACCCCGGGTCTCAGTATATCAGTGACCACTCAGTGTTTGCCAGGTAAGTAGTCTATATCTTGCTTTTGCCGCGATGTCACTTGAATGACAAGGTTTCAGATTTTAATTCTAGGGTTGGCAAGTACCCATACTTAACGAACATACGACGGAAAAGATGCCCTTTTTGGTTGGGAGAGACGCTGCGTCCCTGTTTGGTATATATGCAATACCCGCACCACGCAGATCTGAAAACAAAAACACATCAGGCAAGGTGCTCGCTTAGGCGGCCTTTCTGATTTCAATTTGTTCCTGAATACATACTGAACATCCTACATGCTAACGAAGTAGGTACCGGGCGCGAACCCTCCACTGCTAGTGGAATGCGGAAGCATCCGAGCTTCTGGAACGCGCCGGAAATGGATGGTGAGTCTGAGACCAGAAGTATGATCCATGAACCGCCGACTTGCTCGCTCCAAGAGAGCGCTGGAAACGCGGTGAAACGTAACGTGCCCCGTTTCAGAAAATCATACAACCTAAAATACGAGATACCGAGCCAAGTCGAGCCCTGAACTCCCCACCCCATTTGTACTTCGACCTACTGCCAGTATGCTCCAGTCATCCTCTGGCGATCTGAAGGATGGTATCGACACAGATGCCATCAACATCGAAGAGGCTGCCATCGAGGTTCCCGGTCTCCGCACCAAAGAGCAAGCTAGGGTGCTAAGGAAAATAGATTGGCACGTCCTTCCCCTTGTCTCGTTGTTATACCTTTTCTCTTTCTTGTGAGTTACGGTCAAATTGCCTTCCGACTATTTTTGATTGACCAATATGTTTTGCTTTCAGAGACCGCACTAATATCGGCGAGCACTATTCTATATATTGAATGTGTCCACATTGCTTAGGACAGCTCTTAGGCAACGCCTTGATCGCAGGCATGGAGATTGATCTAAACCTTGTTGGACTTAGATATAACACTGCTGCTGCGGTCTTCTTCGTGCGGATCTACATTTTGTTCGCATGTCTGACGTATGACCGAGTATGACTAACACTTGCTTAGGTTCCGTACTGTCTTTTACAGGTCCCATCGTGAGTCAAAGCAATATACATCCGATATGTAAATCAAATAATATTCACAGAAATATCATCCTAAAGCTCGTTCGACCATCCCGATGGAGTACAGTAACCACCTTTTCGACGCGGCTTTGGATGCTGATCCAGAATGCCTGATATAGTACCTGGAATCATGGTTGTTTGGGGTCTAGTCGCGGCTTTGATGTGTCTCGTGAACACATATAACGGACTCCTTGCGTAAGAGTCTGAAAAACAATGGATCACAATCGCTGACGCTAATTTGGTCGTGTACAGCACCAGATTTTTCCTCGGCTTGGCAGAAGCTGGGTTGTTCCCGGGCGTGATATACTACCTCACTTCGTGGTATCCGCGTACTGAGCGGGCAAAGCGTATCGCGGCATTCCTATCTGCTGCAATTTTGGCAGGTGCTTTCAGTGGTTTGCTGGCGTGAGACCGCTTTCTTGATTCAGTACGGCATGCCACTCACGCACCAAAAGTTATTTCATTGAAAAAATGGAAGGGTAGGCAGTGAATTGAGAAATATTTTCTTTCATCGCCCAAGCTTGCTTTCTCCTGGCAGGATCGGGGGCCTCCATGGTTGGCAGTGGATTGTGAGTCTCCTCGAAGTAATTCTCCGATGCACTCATCCAAAGTTGCCAGTTCTGCCTGGAGGGTATTGGTAAGTCTCCAGTCGTCACGAAATAACGATGGTTTGATTTGCATTTCCGCAGCCACGGTGCTCGTAGCACTGGCAGCCCCCTTCTTTATGTATGATGTTCGTGCATCCATACGATCACTACTTCACCGCAACTCAAGTCCGTTCAGTCCCCAGAAACAGCATCATTTTTGACAGAGACTGAAAGGGATTGTCTCATTGAATTGCTGAAGGCTGACTCACTAGGTCTTGCCACGCATTATCACTGGCGGTTCGTTCTGCAGGCCTTCGCGGATTATAAAATCTACCTTCAATTTCTTATATATATTGGGTACGTGGATAAGAGGACTTTGTACACCCCGGCGGTCTTTCTGAGATTTCCACGGGCTAGCTTGGCTATCGCCGCTTATGGAATTACACTTTTCACACCAACCATCATTCGTGACCTTGGTTTCTCCGCTGCAAATGCCCAGCTCCTCTCTGTTCCTCCTTTCGTTGCAGCTTGTGCATGGACCATGGTTGTCGGGATTTGTTCTGACAGGCACCAACTTCGCGGACCGTATGTGATTGCTGGGCCAGTGATCGCCTTGGTGGGATATATTCTCCTATACACGCAAACGAGTCCTGGCCCTTCGTATCTCGGCACCGTGCTCACCGCAATGGGTGTCTCTTCAGCCATACCTATTACACTCGCATGGATCAGCTCAAATGCCGGAGGGGACATTAAACGTGCTGTTGCCATTGCAATGATGAATGGGTTTGGAAATTTGGGAGGGTAAGTGGTATTTTTTTCTCGTGTATTTCATGATCTGGTGGAACCATCGTAGAATATGTGCGGCCTTTATTTTCTTTGATCCACCACGGTACCATGTCGGCCTTGGAACAATAATGGGTTTGCTGGGTCTCACGTGCGTCTCCTCTTGGTGCTCTCTGGTTGTCGTGTTGGCTGACGGCACGTTAGGATAATGTTGTCGTTCGTTGCGATGTGGGATTTTAACAGACTCAACAAGCAGAAGGAGATAGTGTGCCGTGAACGCGGAATTACTGATGACCACAAAGATGAATTCAAGGATAGTGGAGATGACGGTCCCCTGTTCAGATATGTCCTCTAGTTCATAACCGGTACACCATCCTTTGCGCTGGTGCGCATTTGCCGTCCTGAAGTTTTGTGATCGTGACTTTTCCCTTAAAATTTTCAATAATTTATTCCCGTGTTCCTTTGCTTGGCGTTACATGGGTACGAACGGTACTATGTCGTATGTGCAGTCAATGGTGTATGTATATGTGCTTGTGGCGCGGACAGTGTCCGTTGGGTCGACGAATAGTTCCGTGGCTGTACTGCCGAAATGTTTGTGTGCACGTGATCGTACAGCTCGCTTTCGACTCTTGCTCCTCAGAGAAAACCTTCGCATCATATTTACCTGCAGCAATGTCATCTGAGCTATGTCCACCGTACGCTCCTTTCTTCGGGTTCGCTGGAGTAGCTTCCGCAGTCAGTCGTCACACAAAAGCAGTTCTTGTCTCATTCCACTCACTGCCTTGTACTGATGTTGCAGATGATATTCAGCAGTACGTTCAGGCCATGCGCTTCTTCAAACTCTGCTGATTCGCCCACGTAGCTGTCGGTGCTGCCTTTGGGACCGCTAAATCCGGTATCGGTATTGCTGGTCTAGGTACATTCAAACCAGAGTTGATCATGAAGGCAAGCCCCGAACAGTCATACCTGCGGACCCTCCTGAGAATGATTCTGTTATGCTAGTCTCTGGTACCAGTCGTCATGTCTGGTATCATAGCAGTCTATGGATTGGTGGTGTCTGTGCTTATCGCGGGCTCACGTTCGTTCTCGTCAAGTCTTCCTTTGTGAATGATATGCTCATCTGGGCTCTCCGCAGTACACCCCGCAAAAGATTATCCCCTCGCTGCTGGATTCATTCACCTTGGGGCAGGCATCTCGTGTGGCTTTACTGGTATTGCTGCAGGCTATGCAATCGGTCTTGTTGGCGATTCCGTACGTGGCGCTGACTTGTTCTCAATCAAGTTACTGATTTCAGAACAGTGCGTTCGTGCATACGTCCATGAACAACGAATATTCGTATCCATGGTCCTCATTCTGATCTTCGCAGAGGTACTCGGGCTGTATGGGTGAGTAGCCTGTTGACTTATGCAGACCTTAACCGAAGCCTTGCCTTGCCAGGCTAATTGTGGCACTCCTTATGAACACCCGAGTTTCGGCTCTTAGTGGTTGCGAGTGAATTTACACATCCTGATATCATACATACATGATGTGAAGGATGATACATGATTTCTGAATCAATCTCGTTCACTGGAACTAACTGAGGCACGGGATGGGGAGCGACTCCGGCTGTCATTTCTCCGAGGAACGCGTCGCCTTCCGTTACGTTCTCGGGAACGTGAAGACTCTGAACCCGAGCTTGAACCTGAGTCAGAGTCGGACGCACTCGAATCTGACGCAGATGAGGCGGACTCTGACTCTGAACCAGAAGATGATGATTCAGAGTCAGACGAACGGCTTGATCTACGAGAACATGTTGGATAAAAAGCGAGGAATCGATAGTGACTGGTGCTTACCTCCGGGCCTTCTTCCTTGGATGGCCATCCGAACCAGTTGCTTTCTCTTTCGCCCTCTCCTTTTCCTTGGCTTCTAAAATCAAGTTTGCTGTGCCGCTTCTGGATAACACTGAGAGACGATCCTCAACGGCAGAAACTCTAAGACACACTTCTTTTTGAATTCCTCTGGGACCTCTACTGAGGGCTTGCCATCGGCCTTGAGCTTGGCCAGTACCCTTGGATTCTCGAGCATTTCCGTTCGAGAAGGACGCGAAACATAAGGGCGCTCTGATTTACACTCATAGATGAAGTGACCTGCGACGACAAAATTGGACCTCTCAGTTTCACGTCTGAATCCACAAGAGGTGGCACAACTTCACCAGCTTTCAGACATTTCTGGCAGACGGTTGTGTATGTCGCACGAGGGTTGTTGTAGGACTTGCGGTGGGGTGCAAACTTGGACATTATGGTGCTTAACAAGGAGCGAGTCGACGATGCCGAGCGGAGTTTGGAAGTCACTTTACTTTGCCCCTATAATTATAGTACATGCCATTCTGGTCATTCAGAATGATCGTCCCCTAGTGGACCCATATAGAAGAGCGATGGCTCGAGGCATCGAGTGTACCACTACGACTAATCTCGATGGGGGGTAGAGCCTTTCTGCAAGACTTACCTCCAGACTCGTTACCCAGGCTTCCTACACCGCTCTACGCGACTGTCAAAGCCCGCCTTACAGCTCTCCTCTTGACTCTCTTCGCGATCGTCGAGATCCCTCCGGAAAGACCAGATAAGAAAGATCATGGAGATATCGATTTCGTTGTAGCCTGTCCCCTGGCTGGCGAGGCGATCACTCCAGAACAGGTGGCCCGCGTCCTTGGCGCGGTGAAGAGTATCGGGCTCGATGGAAATAGGACATCCAACTATGCTATCAGCATCGATCAAGAGGATTGGTTGATGCATTCCGCACAACCTATGCCTTCGGACCACATATATTGTCAAGTCGATGTCAAAGTGTGTGATGATGAGGATGGAGTGGGAAGGATGATGGTCTTTCATGGCTATGGCGATCTTGGTGTCATAATCGGTGCCATTGCAAAAAGCCATGGTTTATCAGTTAATCATCATGGGTTAAAGGTGATTGTTACACTTGCACATTACGCTCAAGAGTTCTCAGTCGAATGGTCAGGTTGCGAGTCCGCATCCAGATCCTCCGGTGCACCTTACAGGTTCCCCTCGATTGATTCTTGACTTCATGGGACTGTCCATGGATAGATGGATGAAGGGCTTTGAGACGGTGGAGGAGACGTTCAAGTTCGCCGCGACTTCGCGATTTTTTGACCCTCATCGGCTACACGTCCCTTCAATGCGCCCGCTTAACAAGTCTTTCAAAGGCCGCAGCATGTACAACGAGTTCCTCGTGTGGGCTCAGGACAAAACTCCAACTACGTCTTCACCAGGACCACACAAAGACGCAGTCGAGGAGGCGCTCGCAGTATTTGGCAAAAAGTCGGAATGGGATGCGATGGCCCAAGAAAGATACGCAAGGACATGGTTGAGGAATAATTTCCATGGAAAGCTCGTCGCAGAGTGGACCAGTCTCGGCTGGAGAGGCGTAAAAGCAGTCATGGACGACGTTAGGTCTTCAGTCGGTGGGGAACGTGCACTCGTTGGGATGGAGCTGGAGCAAGTTAAAACCCTAGTATTGATATCCCGGAACTCGTTGAAACTTGACGCGTAGCAGCAACGTACATTGTAGTCAATATCGGGTGAAACAAAGCAACGGTCCACCCCATCTCCACTTGAAAAAAAGTCACGAAAGAAGTTACACCTCCATGCCTACCAGATGTGCGGGATGATCCTAGCCGGAACTCTCTGCATATATTCAGTGTAGTCGCTTCTGATGACGTCGTCTTCCTGAGCCGCCCTCTCCTACAGATCTCATTAGCTCTTTGGTGAAATCCGTCCAAATCGTAAATCACACCTCGATGGGCATCTTGATGGCGAATACACCGGCAAGAACACCAAGGGATGCAAGGGGAACATAGGACCAATACATAACTGAATAGAACACTTGTTGGAGAAGCATCACACTTGTGACAATCAACGCAGGTCAAGCCTTGCCGGGTCTTCAATGCAGATAACTCACCTATACGCGGGGTGGCGGACAATAGCATAAGGGCCAGTCTGCGTCATCCCGGGTTTCTCGCGGCACTAAAAACCGGAGGAAGACCTTAATCGCCATTGTTCAGAACAAGTAGTAGACCTTACCCCTATCATTCGCCAACGTTCGTCAGATTGACTGAGTATCCGGTCAAGAACGAATTTCAGAGAAAAGCCAGCAGCGCAGGCCACAAGTCTGAGTGGAGTCTTCCATTCTGTTCGTATAATGTCCTCCGGCAAGGCGAACTTTAGCATCCAGGCTGGCTGCTGGAAATTGTTGAACACCACGGCGGTACAGTACACTGCAGGTGGGAGCAGCGCGGACAGCGCTTGAACCGGAAACACAAGCTTGTCCAAGAGTGAACCGGGCGCAGATTCAGGGATAGGGAGGCCAGATTCCCCTTCCGTGGTGACCCTTGGCGCTCTTGACTTCCACAGAAGATATCTGAAGAAATCCGCAGTGGTAAGGACCGCTAACCCTTCGACCCCCTGAGGCGAGGGGGTCAAATAATGAAGCCCAGCGATATACATGGTGGTCGGTCGCAAGTACCAGCTAGCACTCAATTGTTGGAACCCCTTTTTCAGTTCTTGGCCAAAGCGCTGCATGATGAGTAATGACTATTGTCCAATCACACATCATGATCAGCAGCAACACAGGGAACGAAGCGGACCACGCCAACGACCGAATTTGAGGCTAGGGAAATGGTACGATGGAATTGTAGTTCACGTTTTGCATCCGGTGACGTGGAACAGTGCTCCCCCCCCTCTCCCCCGAAACCAATGGGATGTGCGCTCCCGTACGGGACGTGGTAGGAAGAATGCAAGGCTAAGACCGTGCTGGTGTGCGCGCCACGACCAGGTAGGAAGGAGTTCTATCCTGCTGAAGAGAAACGAGTAATACCCGGATAGTGCAACCAGCGACCAACTTCTTCAGAGCAAGCGAATGCTACATCAACATTACTTACAACAACTTAAACGCCGGTTTCGAAGCGGGAACGCCTTAGACCTTCAAGGTTTCATTTTCGAGTCTTGACGGGTCTAGTCTTCTGAGTGTGAAAATAATAACAGGTCAATACCTTGCAGAATTCAGCATGAGAACGTTACTGTAATGGCGATGCCTTCAAGTTGCATGAGAAGTGTCAAAGTACGTGCGAAGCAAACGAACTCGGGCTAGCAAACCTCTCTTATGTGACAAGACTTGCGAATTCAGCATACGTCTTCCCATGCTTTTCTTTCCGGGCCTGACCAGAGCTGGTCTACGTGTTACTGAACATTGGGATGACTTTCGTGGAGTCTCGAGCAAGTGTGGGCATTTGATGGCGCTGCGGCCCCACGCACAGCATGATCATGATCCCAGAAGCTTATGCTTCCCTCCCGTAGAGAATTCGTGGGTTTCATGGAGCACTCGGCTGATCTGTCCACAATAGTCAACAGACCTGGTGGTCCAGTACCAAATTAGACCGAGTGCATCTCATGGCCACCTGACCATCGCTCTTGAGCTTCCCAAGCTCTCATCATGTCGATTTCTGAATCGCCGGATTCTATACCACTGTCCCCTCAGCAAGCGGACACCCTCAAGACATTACGCGAGCAATTGTTCGCCGAAGGCATCTTACACGAAGGAGATTCCATTGGTACAGATGATAAAACATTACTGTGAGTGTATAAAGGTCCTCAGCTTATTGGTTCGCCATGCGTGAGGCAAGCTAAATACGAGCATCCGATGTATTCCAGCCGATTCCTGCGAGCACGAAAGTTCAATTTCAATGAAACGAAGAAGATGATAAAGAACTGCCAACACTGGAGGCAAACTGTGTCGGGAATCGGCATAGATGAACTGAACAATAGAATGGACCCTTTCGATGTGAGTACCAAGTGTTGTGAGATACTTGTTACATTTAACCGCCTATGGTTCAAGTACCCCGGCCGCGAAGAAGTATTTAAATCATGGTCAATGTACTTCCACAAGGTATGTTCGTCGTTTCACTATAAACACTTTGGACTTATTTCAATGTTCTTGTGACAGACAGATAAGGTCAGCGGAACATCCTATCGATGCGTGCAGGACAGTTCCTTATATAGAGCAGAAAGGGCGGCCCGTGAACATACAGTTCTTCGGTGGTTTGAACCTTCCGGAACTCTACAAGCACGTTACACCAGAAAAGCTCGTGGAATCCATCATAGTGAATGCAGACGCCCTCACTCGCGAAGTTCTGCCAGCTGCTTCCCGTGCAGCAGGTCGTCACATTGAGCAATCTCTCGTCATCGTTGATCTCAAGGGCTTTGGGTAAGTCATGTACTGTCACAAACGTGCTTTGTGGTGACACGATGTACAGCCTCTCGCAATTCTGGCAAGTGAAGTCCCTTGTTCAAATATCGTTCCAAATATCACAAGACTATTACCCTGAGGCGTATGTCCCTTACATTATTTACCCTTCTTCCTTCTTTTTCATTTGTTCGTCTCGTAGGATGGGCCAACTTGCCATCATAAATGCCCCGTCTTCATTCACATTCATTTGGTCCATCGTCAAACCCTGGCTCTCCAAGGAAACAGTGGAGAAAGTCGACATTCTCGGGAAGGATTACGAAGAGGTTCTTCTGCAGATTGTTGATGCCGACAATCTTCCCGCTGTTCTTGGTGGAAATTGTACATGCTCGGGCGCAGGTGGCTGTGACTTGAGTAGCGCCGGTCCTTGGATGGAAGAGAGACTCGCGAAAAGGGCCACGGCGAAGGAAGGGGTCCTTTCCGCTGAACCCAGCGAGTGCAGTACGCCGACTAAGACACCGTCTGAACGGGCCTCGAGCACCAGCACCCATGTCGAGGGAAATGTGGAGCCGGTGAATGTGACCCATGAGAAAGTCATCTATGAAGACTCAACGGCGGAAGTAGTGACTACAACTCGACTAGAGGTAGCATGATACCAGAGTCGGTTTGTCTCAGGCATTCTGCGTCTCACAGGTTACCCCCCGAATTATTTGTAGCTTGGGTGAATCAAGTTTTATATCATAGTGAAGCAATTGTAGTGTTTCACATGAAAACATCGCCAAAATAGGGATGTGTGTTATGTAGGAATAGACACACGAGTAACAATAGACATGATCAGAAGATTGGTATAAAGTCCTGTATCCTGTCCCTCGCATCCTGAGCGATACATTCTGCTATCCACGTGACATTACGAATTTCTTGTTCCTTTAGCTTCATATAGCTATAGAACACGCCGTACTGAAATTGTTGCATGAATGCCTGTTTATTCAGATGTACTTCCATCCGGAAGAATCGGTCTTCTAGTTGTGCCGCAACACCCAGATCTCCGACATCATGATTGGCCTGAGCCGATGCAGAGTTGTCGAAGAATGAGCGGTACTCCGAGATATTGTCGCAGACTAGTCGGACCTGCTCGAGGTCATCCGCTTTTGCGAGGGCGTTGTTCCCTTCAGGAAACAATCTACCGATGGCAGGGAAGAGCTTGGCACGTTGTTCTTTGGTCAGTTCAGTATCAAAGGAGTTGATAGTGATGTTGATCGTTCTTCGGTCTGCCTCGAAAGCAAGGATGGTCTGCATTACTTCAGAAGTGGGTGAACCCAGAGTGCCGGCGAAGTTGTAGAAATCCTCGAGATACGCCTTGTAGACAGTGTTACGGATGATTTCAATGTTCAGGTCGTCGAGATCGGCAGCGGAGAGACAATCACGGAAGTAAGGAGCTGGATTCCAGTATGCATGAACACGTGGTTTATTTTCGGTGATCCTGCACTCACCTAAGGGGGTCTCCACAAGGACACTCTGGTAAAGTTCCTCCACGTTGGTGGCAACGCACAGAGCCGGCATCGTATCAAAGATGCCAAGGGGATGACAGCGCTCTAAAAGCTCATGTGTATCCCTCTCATGCAAAGTTCCTGTGATCAACAGAACGACATTGTCGATCATGTAGCCGTACCTGAGTAATCATGGGGATTAGTCCCGTTTCAGGATCGCAAAGGACGACCAACGTGATATAATCAAGGAATTTACACAACGGTTCCACAGAATTGCTGCGGATGAAATTGAACTGGTCGACGAGTATCTGCGTTGCTCTGTCGGAAATCGTGGTTGTCGAAAGCGGCGAAGGCTCGTTCGCGAGGAAATTCCCGTAATCGGTTGCAGACAGCTGAGTCTTCAAATCTGGAGGTAAAATGAGTATTTCCGACGTCAATGTGGCGGTATCTTCGGCGCGATACCTTCGAGACTCTCGCATTGTGTTAAGCTCGCGTAGTGGCCTTGGCTTAGAATGCCAGCCTTGTAACCGCGTACAACTCCCTCCAGGAAACCGCTATTGACCTGTATGGAAGAGTTCTAGCGTGTTGAAACCCCAAGATCAGGTTGAGACGCACGTTGAAGAACAAGCCCTCCATGACCTTGCCAAAGGTTGACTGTCACGTCTGCTTGCTGTTTGGCTACTGATTCAAAGAAGAATATTATTCCCACGAACCATCATCAGCGGTAGATTCAATCGGCGCAAAAGAAACTACATCGCGGAGTTTTGAAATGCCCCTGAGTCAGAGTCGCCCGGGACCTCGGACCGGTATTGATCTACCGCTATCGAGTGCTCGACTTGTCAGCTGCTACACAATATATCACTTGTCCAAAAAAAAAAAGAAAACACATCATATCTGTCGAGAGATATTCTCACGTAACATCTTTGGCACAATTTGTGGGCTCTGATTGGTTGGCCACTCCACAGATAAGGGAATTATCCATAAAAGTAACTTACGATCACGTTTTTCTGACACTCATAATGGCATACTGCATATTGAACTGCGATATCATTTATCGATGCTCATTTCACCATGTCATCACGCCATAAACTCTCGCGCTTGTGGCAGGCTAACGTACAAAAACCCGCAAACACAGCTCCGTGGTATCTCTGTAGCCCACCATGACGAATCCAGACTCTGAGGAGAAATCTTCTCAAGTGGAGACCCGGCTGCGCAACGCTTTGAAGTATGACTCTCCAGAGGATAGGAGACTTCAACGCAAGGTTGACGCTCGGCTGCTTCCAATACTCACACTTTTGTACTTGCTGAGCTTCCTTGACCGGTGAGCCCTCTCTCTAAAGTATCCAGTCATACTCACTAAATATCTACTTAGGACAAATATTGCGAATGCCAAGTAAGCATGTCGATATCTGCAACGACATCGTTGACATTATTTGAACTGCAGACTTGATGGTATGATTACGGTGACTACGCATCCTGTGGTGATGATGCCGACCCTCGCTAACAATCACTCAGGACCTGGGCATGTCAGCGTCTGCATACAATACTGCGTTGGCGTTATATTTTGTCGGATACGTAATTTTCGAGATACCCGCCAATGTCTGTCAATCCAATGAGCCTGTATGCTGTCGTGTACTAACCTCCATTTCTTCTTGTATGTCTTTCTTCGCAGATCATGTAATTCTTTTTTTTAAAACCCTTCGATCGCTCACCTTTCGAGGGGTAGTTTAAAGCGTTTCGATCCTCGATTTTGGCTCCCATCTTTGACCCTCGTCTGGGGAATTGTTTCCATTACTCAAGGGCTTGTGACGAACCAGGCAGGCCTCTTCGGGATACGATTCCGTAGGTTCTCTATCTGCTCCCGCATTTCTCGACAATACCCGGCTCCCTAGTGTTGGGTCTGACAGAAGCAGGCCTATTTCCTGGGGTCGTCTACTTGTTCTCTGTATATTATCTCAGGTAAGGGAGTACTTCCCCCGCAAGGTAGTGTATTCATATGGTTTTGCACCCACGTACAGACGGGAGCGCAGCTGGCGAGTAGCTGTGTTCTTTGGCGGCGCAGCTCTTGCAGGAGCATTTGGAGGTATTGCACCTTGATGTTGACGTCCGTGTATGTGGTAACGAGCCCTCTCTAGGGATATTTGCCTACGTGATCGGTTTGATGAATGGTGTTGGAGGGCGCAAGGGATGGCAGTGGTAGGGCCCGCTCTAGCAGTGCAACCCCACCATCATACCCAACTTTGAACCTTTTCAATTAGGATTTTCATCCTTGAAGGTATCCTTACAGCAGTCGTATCGCTTGCTGCATATTTTGTTGTGCCAACTTGGTCCCACAAGGCTAAATTCGTGAGGTTTTGTTTTGATGGTGGTGTAATGTAGTTAACTGACACCCCGTATAGTTAACGGAAGAGGAGCGTAGTTGCTTGACAGAAAGACTGCAAGCAGACTCGGATGCGGGCACGAAAGAGTTGTTTCAGTGGTCTTCTGTGCGATCCGCCTTTGAGGATCATCTAGTCTGGGGATATGCGTTCCTGTTCCACGGCTTCTCGTTTGTGCAGTATTCGTTCAGCTTCTTTTTGGTACTTATTATATTTCATCGTCCTCTCCACATGAGTACTAACTAGCTGCTAGCCCACCATCATAGCAGACCTCGGGTTTCAGGCATGGCAGGCACAGTTGTACGTGTATCATATGCATCTGACCGTTAAGCTAATCCGATGGATAGGATGACGGTGCCTCCCAACACCGTTGCGAGTCTCTCGGTATGGGGAACGGTCTGGTTGTCTAGCCGACTGAACATGCGTGCGCCATTCATCATCGTCTCCGGAGTAGTTGCGATCATTGGTAAGGAGAGCCTTTTATACGAATACAATGCACGGACCAATCCATTTTTCAGGATACATCATTCTGATCTCGTCGACAAAATGTGAGTAGTGATAACAGCTTCATTATGTTTATTTTCTTACAGGCCCCTCCAGCTGGTGTGCAATACTTCAGCGTCCATCTTATAGCAGGTGATCACGTGCGCTGCTTTGGACGCCTGAAGTTTGATTGATCCTATCCTTTTCAGCCGGAATATATACTGGCAATTCATTACTTCTCAGGTTGGCTTTGCTCATCCTGAGCGTTCTCCGGCTCTTGCTTACTATTAAATTTTTAGTTGGCCCGGTGAAAATGTTTCCGGACAGACCAAACGTGCAGTCGCGGTGGCAATGCAGATCGCGATCGGCGATATTGGCGCCATCGCTGGGTGTTTGGTATATCGGCCAACTCTTAGCGCGCATCTCTACCGCATACCCAACCTCATCGCCATCGGATACGTTCTCTTCGCAATTTTGATGGCCACATATCTATGGGTGATGATGGCATGGGAGAACAAGAGACGTGACGCGGTACTCGCCAGTAGCAAGCAGGATGACTGGTCTGAGACAGACGAGCAGAGGCTCGAACTCGGTGATCGGTCAATTTATTATAGATATCAACTTTGAGGCCCAAGGGTCACTGTGTCGAAGCTTACTGCGCCATCCCACCGCATAGCTCTGCCGCTGCAAGGCGGAATACACTTTTGGACCTTTTCGTGTATGATACGAACCACTGGGCTCGTAACACATTATCCACCGACTTCGGAGTGAGTATCTCGGATAGGAAGGAAGCAACCTTTACTTAGGAAAATTCGTCATCCCCAAGGTCGGTGTCAGAACTCGGAAAATTCTGCCCAGGGGTACTATGGGGAGTATCTGAATGACAATTTGCCTGGTCTCACTATCAAAATGTTGTATTTCTCATGTCTTCATACCCCCTCTTTTTCCTTGCATTCCTTTCTTTCTTTCTCTTTTTCTTTTGCATTGTATCCAAGCCCATTTCCATTTGGCACTCCACTTACCATGGTGGTCCAGTACTGATGCGTGGGAACTCTGGGTATGGCGAATCTGCCACTATGCCCACCACCTTAGGTGCGGTTGGTTTCAAAAACCGATGCCCTCTTGCTTCAGCAGCATAGTGTGGACAAGCGCAGTGACCAGCGTGGGGGATTGCATTACCTCTCACCCACATGATGGTGGGAATCAAGAAGCATTGAAACTGTGGCATCAGAGTAGAGGTCAACGCCGCATGTCTGCTATTCGTCAATTTCACGGTGCTTCTATCGACCCAATGTGCCATGGCAGGCGCCTTTTATCGCCCATTTGAACATCGAACCTCAGCCTCATCAACCATCAGCGTTCCTGCCACACGCGACTCACGAGTGGCATTACAGTATGTCATTGTTACCTACTCCTGCCCGTCAATTCCAACCCATTATTTATGCTGATCTCGACTTGAAACCCAGGGAATCATTTCATTATGGAATTCCTCTCGGTTGATGATCCACGTCAACCTACCCATAAATTTGGGTAATGGACCGGTAACTAAAATTTGGTGATGACGAGAATCAGCAGTGCCTCCTCGCCAAGCATCAAAGAAGTCACCCTCATCTACAGCTAGTAGAGGAGCTGGAGCTGCGGAAGTGATCCAGAGAACCATGGTTACTTCTGCCAAAAGCGATCTGAACGGAACGCGCGATCATCCACTCTCTGTCATTATTCATGCCTGCTTTTACCAGGTTCCGACCAGCAGTTTTTTCATATCCTCAAACATTGTCGACACACTATAACTCTGTAGATATTCTTCCATTGACAGGTGCGTTGTTTGTAACGTCTTGGAGCCGATCACTGCTATTCTCAATGTTGACTCGCATTTAAATCATAGTATTCCCCCTCCACTCACTCAGCATGGACGGGGGCAATTCTGCACAATCGTTACTAGGGAAGAAGTTCGCTGCAGTCAAGTCAGGCTGGTTTGCCGATGCTGCAGATCTCTTCATCTTATTGTCTTCTTTCCTCCTGACTACGGCGTCCATCGTCCTTGTCGCCCTCATATTCCATATACAATCAACTTCAGGATTGAACCCCAACGTTCCTAGCAAGACTTTGTCGATCCTTCAACGAGCGATTTCGGCCCTTTCGATTACCATCACATCGGCCGTGATGATAGTGGCCGGAAAGCGCTATGTTCTCTTCAAACTCGCGAGGGGAGGTATCCGCAGCCAAAGAGTCGCCATCTACAGTCGTCTATCTATTGGTAACCTTGCACATTACTTGGTGTGGCATGGCCTTGAACTTCCCTTGATCGCTTTGTTGGCCGTCTGGGCACTGGGATTGGCGACTGGGTTCACCGTGAACGACGCGTGGGCGATGGTGCCTATGGTGGAGCCGATATCTCTGTCAGTCCCCGTTGGCCCGTTCGGCGCCTCAGTGGCCTCAGAATCAGCCTTTGTCCCGGCGTCTGGGCAATTAGACTATGTCATGGCATCGGTGTGTTCGGATGTGGCTGGTATTGTCGGGGTCATCAACATCACCGGTGGCCCACAGCTTGCTTCAGGGGGTCCAATGGGGGTCCTCTTTTACCCTCCTCTTTCTAACGGCCAATCCAACATTGGTTTTTCCTTCTCCACAACACTCAATGGCTTCAACATTTCCATGGAGCCACTTTCCTCCATCCCACCCACCGCCCAGAATCTCACCTGTGTTAGTAGCACAGGATATAATATCAGTACTGGCCAACTATTGTATGAAGGTGGTGATAACCAAACACTGTCCATCATCGCTACCCTTCCAAATTCGCAATCCTTGTATCGCTTCAATGCATCTGCGATCATCCTCGGTGGCACATTGCAATCCACAGGTAGTGCCACCGAATTCACGTTGAACGGGACAACATGGCCAAATGTGATGTCAAACGACCAGTGGGCCCATGATATCGTCAACTTGGTCTGCAACGCCACATGTCCTGCTGCGGGCTACTGCTTAACTGGAGGCTCTCTTCTCGACTTTGCCATGACGCTGAACAATCCCAGCATCTCTGATCTCGATCCGTCAACGGTAGCAGGGATCTACTGGAGTACGGCGTTGGGCATGGCGATGGGCGCCTACAGTACTTCTGCGTCGTGGTCAATCATCAACACCATGGTGCCGAATGTGCCCATCACATTCAACAATAAGTTGCAGCTTACATCGCGCTATGGGGTTTACGTTCTCATCGCCAATATCGTGGTTTCGGCCATCATGCTGGTCGTCGTGGTGAAATTGCGCATGGCGAGCCATCTTGGTGGGGATTTTATCAATGCCACCCGGCTATTGCTGGACCCGCTGAAGAACCCAGAGTTGTTCAACGCGTCTTTGGATACCACCGTAGACGTGCTTGCGAATCCATACATGCTGGTCAAAGACAACAGTGAATTCTTACTCGCGGGGCAAGCATCGAAGAAGATAAGGAGGCGAAGAACTAGCCTGTAACGGCAGGGACACTTTGCAGATGTCAATGTAGACCATGCCGGAACACTTTTGTACAAAGATTGTAGCCATGTTTCAGGTCGACTCGATTATGATACCTTACTGTAGACGCACTTGCGAACTCATACATGCTGGTGAGAGTGGACTGAATTCTTGCTCGCGAAGTACGTACTGTCGAGTCGATTATGATACCCTTCGTGATTCCTTCGTGATTGTTCAAAGGGCAAATCACTGGCAGGGAGTGTTTGTAAATCAACCAACAACCATTGAAATATTGATGCACAAATAGTCTTACTTTATTGTAGACGACACATCTACGGGCTGCGCAGCGATAACATTTATTAGAATGAATCTAACAAAGGAAATTATGACAATGAAAGTGTACAGTTAAAGTTGTGTATGTATAAACATGCTTCTACTTCATGTGTCCGTGAGCTAAGATGCCAATTATACGACGCCGTTTCGAGACGCGTACGCTTTGACATTGGTCGTCATCGTCATCGTCATCGTCATCGTCACTGTAATATTCCTCCGCAACGTCAGAACCATAAAGTTGCTTACGCTTGTCAAGGTCGACTTTGCGCAGGGAACGGAGGCGGACGATCAGACTTGTGGAACTCCATCTTCAAGGAATGAATCATTCAGGTCCTTGATGCATGCCAGCGAAAATGTCCCTCACCTTCATCACTCGCCGTTTACCATCCGTGCTCCTATCCTGTCGCCGCCGCCGCCTCTCTTTGTACTGCATGACTGCGATCAGGACTCTGACTACAATCGCAAGAATCAGTATATTACCTTCCGCTGCTCGTCCACAAGAAGGGCGGACAAGTGTTTGATCCATCGTTGAAGGTTCGACTCTACCTTCCGCTTCTTCGCCTGCATACTTAAAAGAACAATCATTGCGTTCTCCCCATCGTCCTCTACGATCGCATCATCGTCCGAATCCGGGACGATATAAGATGTGACCGTCGCGACTGCGGGCCTTCTGGGCCGTCTCCGAGATGTGCTCCGAACTCGTTTTCATGATAGAGCCACCAATTCTAACGATAGAGCTGAATGCCAAAATTAAATCGCTACGAATGGTTGTACTCGCGGGTGCCCGACCTAGATGCGCGAGTAGCTTGAAGTGTTTCAAAGAGAGTAATAGGAACATGGGTTGATGCGCAAGGCTGTATAACCTACATCGGCCGACGAAGGATAGAGATGAAGAAGCTGGAAGCAGCCTATTATGATCCAGGTCAGCGTCGGAACTCGGAAGATTCTGCCCAAGGCAGCGGCCGTATGGAGGACTCAGGGGAGGGTATCTGAATGACAATCTGTCTAATCTCACCATCAAACTGTTGCATTTCTCATGTCTTCACATCCCCTCTTTTCCCTTGCATTTCTCTCTCTTTTGTGTGTGGTCAGGATCTCTTACTTCAGCAGTGTAGCGCGCCGGGACAGGCCCAGTGACTAAAGCCTGGCGTTGGGGATGGCATTGCCTCTCATCCATATATTGGTGGGAATCAAGAAGCAATGAAGCTGTGGCATCAGAGCAGAGCTATCTCGAGGTCAACGCCGCATGTCTGCGACTATTCGTCAATTTCACGGTGCTGTTACGGATCAAATGTGCTGGAGGCGTCTTTTATCGCTCATTTGAGCATCGAACCTCAGCCTCATCAACCATCAGCGCTCCTGCCACACGCGACTCACGAGCGGCATCACAGTATGTCTTTGTTACCTACTCCTGCCCGTCAATTCCAGCCCATTATTTGTGCTGATCTCGACTTGAAATCCAGGGAATCATTTCATTATGGAATTCCTCTAGGTTGATGATCCACGTCAACCTACCCGTAAATTTGGGTAATGGGCCGGTAACTAAGGTTTGGTGATGACAGATATTAGCAGTGCCTCCCCGCCATCCATCAAAGAAATCGCCCTCATCTTACGGCTAGTAGGGGAGCTGGAGCTGCGGAGGTGATCCATAGAATGAGAACTATGGTTACTTCTGCCAAGAGCGATCTGGAGGGAGCGCGTGATCATTCTCATTAACTCTCGACTCCATCATCGTTCACGTCTGGTTCTACCAGGTTCTGGCCAACATTTTTTTTCAATATCCCTCGGACGTTGTCGACACGCTATTACTCGGAACTCCGCAGATATTCTTCCCTGACAGGTGTGTTGTTTGTAACATATTGGAACTAATCACTGCTATTCTCAATGCTGACTCGCATTCTGTATCATAGTGTTCCCCTCCTCTCCACTCACTCACCATGGATGGGAGCGATTCAGCACAATCGTTGTTAGGGAAGAAGTTCTCCGCAGCCAAATCAGGCCGGTGGCTTGCCGACGTTGCAGATCTCTTCGTCTTATTGTCTTCTTTCCTCCTAACCATGGCATCCATCGTCCTTGTCGCCCTCATATTCCATATACAAGCAACTTCCGCAGGGAACCCCGCACCTAACAAGAATCTGTTGATCTTTCAACGAGGGATTTCGGCCCTTTCGATTACCATCACGTCGGCCATGATAATGGTGGCTGGAAAGCGCTACGTTCTCTTCAAACTCGCGAGGGGAGGTATCCGCAGCCGAAGAGTCGCCATTTACAGTCGTCCGTCCATTGGCTACCTTGCTTATTACTTGGTGTGGCATGGCCTCGAGCCTCCCTTGCTCACTTTGTTGGCGATCTGGGCACTGGGATTGGCAACCGGGTTGACCGTGAACGACACATGGGCGATGGTACCTGTTGTGACGTCGATGTCGATGTCAATTCCCTTCGGCTCGTTCGACCCACCAGTGGCTGCAGGACCACTCACCGTCCTGGCATCTGGGCAATTAAGTTATGTCATGGCGTCGGTGTGTTCGGGGGTAGATGGTATCTTGGGGCTCATCAATATCACCGGTGGCGCACAGCTTGCTTCAGGAGCCCCAACGGGAGCCCTCTTTTACCCTCCTCTCCCTGACCACGTCTCCAACAGTGAATTTTCCTTCTCCACGTCACTGAATGGGTTCAACATCTCCATGGAGCCGCTTTCCTCCATCCCACCCACTGCCCAAAATCTCACCTGTGTTAATAGCACAGGATATAGTATGGATGTCACGGGATATAGTTTCGGTTTCAATACTGGTGAACTATGGTATGAAGGTGCTGATAACCAAACACTATCCATCATCGCTACCCTGGGTGGGGGCCTGGAACCCTTTTATCGCTTCAACGCTTCCGCGATCACATTCGGTGGTACTTTGCAATCCACAGGTAGTGCCACCGAATTCGCGCCAAACGGGACAACATGGCCAAACGTGATGTCAAACGACCAGTGGGCCCACGATATCGTCAGCTTGGTCTGCAACGCTACATATCCCGCCGCAGGCAACTGCTTAAGCGGAGGCTCTCTTCTCGACTTTGCCATGGCACTGAACCCTGTCATCGTAACTGAGACCAACGATATCAACCCGTCAACGTTAGCAGGGATCTACTGGAGCGCAGCGTTGAGTATGGCGATGGGCGCCTACAGTTCTGCGTCGTGGCCAACCACTAGTACCGTGGTGCCGAATGTTCCTATCACATTCAACGATGTCTTGCAGTTTACGCCCCGGTACGGAGTCTATGTTCTCATCGCCAACATCGTGGTGTCGGTCATCATGCTGGTCGTTGTGGTGAAGTTACGCATGGCGAGCCGTCTCAGTGGGGATTTCATCAATGCCACCCGCCTATTGCTGGATCCGTTGAAGAACCCAGGGCTGTTCAACTCATCTTTGGATACCACTGTGGACGCGCTCGCGAATCCATACATGCTGGTCAAAGATGACAGTGAATTCGTGCTCGCGGAGCAAGTGTCGAAGAAGAAGACAAGGAGGCGAAGAACTAGCCTATAACGGCAGGGACACTGCAAATGTCGATGCAGATCATGCCAGGTCATTTTTGTACCAAGACTGTGGCTGTATTTCAGATCGATTATGGTACTCTACTGTAGACGCACTCGCGAAGCACGCACCGTCGAGTCGATCATGATATCATTCCTTCACGACTATTCGAAGGGCAAATAACTGGCAGAGAATGCTTGTAAATTAACCACTATTTCCACCACTGACACACAGTCAGTCTTCATCGTAGACAACACATCTACGGTCTGCACAACGATAACATTTATTAGAATGAATCTAGCAAAGGAAATTATGACAATGAAAGTGTACAGTTAAAGTTGTGTATGTATGAACATGCTTCTACTTCACGTGTCCGTAGGCTCAGGTGTTTATACGGCGCCGTTTCGAGACGCGTACGTTTTGATATTCGTCGTCGTCATCATCGTCACTGTAATCTTCCTCCGCAACGTCAGAACCATAAAGTTGCTTACGCTTGTCAAGGTCGACTTTGCGCAGGGAACGGAGGTGGACGATCAGAGACTTGTGGAACTCCGTCTTCAAGGAGTGAGTCATTCAGGTCCTTGACGCATGCCAGCGAAAATGTCCCTCACCTTCATCACTCGCCGTTTACCATCCGTGCTCCTATCTTGTCGCCGCCGTCTCTCTTTGTACTACATTTGGACTGTGGTCAGAACCCCGACTACAACCTCGAGAATTGGTATATTACCTTCCGCTGCTCGTCCACAAGAAGGGCGGACAAGTGTTTGATCCATCGTTGAAGGTTCGACTCTACCCTCCGCTTCTTCGCCTGCATACTTAAAAGAACCATCATTGCGTTTTCCCCATCGTCCTCTACGATCATATCATCGTCCGAATCCGGGACGATATAAGATGTAACCGTCGTAGCTGCGGTCCTTCTGGGTCGCCTCCGAGATGTTCGTGGAGAAGTGCTTGCCTGCGATGGGGTTGGCGGCTCCACGTGGCATGTTGAGCGAAACAGGTTCGGGGGACTAGTTTCCTTTTTGATGTCGTTCGGCTTTAATCGGAATTTGCAAGAGCGTTTGGTGTCTGGAGGAGCTTGTTTCGAGAGATAGTCTTCTTCGCTGAAAAAGAACTCGGCTCCAAACTCGATTTCATGATAGAGACACCAATTCTGTCGATAGGGCTTAATGCCAAAATCAAAACGTTCCGAACGGCGGTACTCACGGGTGCTCGACCTAGATGCGCGAGTAGCTTGAAGTGTTTGAGAGTAATAGGGACATGGGTTGACGTGGCCGTATAACCTACACCGGCTGACGAAAGATAGATATGAAGAAGCTAGAAGCAGACTGTTAGTGTATAACTCATAGCGACCAACACTGAACGTACCGTAGTATTGTTGTTAATTACAGCATGGGTCATGAACACCGCCATCATAGGACTGCGTGGGTCGTAATGTTCCTTGGCCCACCTGCCAACCGGCAGAGACTCTGGTGATACATTAAGACTACCCACTCGAAGAGGTGGGGGTTACTCACCGATGGGAAAGTCCAATTTCCCATTCACATCAGCACCATAAATGCTATAGTAGTAAGACCGTCTACGGGATCGAGTGGGAGCCATCTCATCTTGACGGATCATGGCAGATAATGTATCCTGTCCTATGGCACCCTGCAGACGGTTCAACATAAGAATACCAGCACGTAATTGGTAACTGCAAACCAAGTCAGGTCCATCGCCCATAGCAGGCGTTTCCTCCGGTTCCTCGAGGTCAAATTCACGAGGGTCCTCCTCCTGACCTTCCATTTCGGCATCATTGGCTTCGCCGGCGAGAGAAGTAGAAGCTGCTGGTGTTTGATTCGACGACCCGTTTGAATTGGCTCGGATCATCTTCAAATTACTAAAGTCCCGACACAACGCTGCTTCGTAGGCAGCACATGCCTTTTCGTCTTCCACTGGAGGAAGGCCATCCAGTGACAACGAATATCGCCTCACAGCAGCATCTGCAAGAGCAGCATGAAGAGAATGACATTCCGCAAGCTTACGTAGAGTCTTGCCCTAGGAGGAGTGAGTTAACGAAATATACCAAATAATGTTCTTACCTTGCTCCCGATCTCCAAACATTTGATCGCAACGTCTTGCACGAGGTCCTTAGTGTCTTTCACGCTCATTCCCATCTCTTCTTTCGCATACTCAAGTAAAAGAGCATGTTTCTCCACGAAAGGGTTGATCATAATATTAAACAAGTCCTCCTTCGTCAGCGGCAACAGACCGATTGCTTCCATTTTGCTTTGGAAGGATGCGAGGGCATCAGGCATGGCAGAGAGCCCCCACGTGCCGTCAGACAGATATACGGTCAATAGCATAACAACTCGGACCATTGGGTCAGTACTGGGGAAATCGGTGTAGAGTTGACGCAAGACATTGGTGGTGTATGTGGATGTGATCGAACGCGATTTCACGAAAAGCTAGAACGGAGAGAATGAATATGGGTCACAGAATCTCACACCATAGGCTCACCTTCATCAGCTCGGTAACAACGGGACTGATAACGATAAGAGACAGGACGGCGGGGAATCGATCAACGTGACTTACCCAAGTTTGAACAACAGCTCTCCCGAACGATCAAGTGCCTTAAGAGCTCGATATGCAGACTCGTTGCTCTTGGCCTCCATGCATATTTCCGCTGCCACTGTACGACTCAAAAACATCCTGTCCCACTCAAATATGAATATCATTTTCCGTACAGAGTGAATGGAAAATCACCTCGGATCTAGGCGTTTCAGCTCTCGAACATTGCGGACGATATCATCAGTTCGATCTCCGCTGTTGAGCGCTTGTTTTTCGAACATCTTACGGAACACGAAGTCACGATACTTATTTACCCAGTGAGAAATTGCGAATTACATAAAGTTGTCAAATACCTTTGGATCCATGCGGAATCCGTTGGCCTCTGCATGCGGTAGTAGCCTTGGTTCGATGGCAAGTGCAATTGGTAGTTGAGCCATCAAAGGATCCTTGATAGTCATCGTATGAGGGAACAGAAAGACGAGTAATCGGATCGCACACCTTCATACTGAATGGGATGAACTGGACCGAGTTATGAACCAAACGATTCTACAAGGAGGAAAGCGCACCTTGTACTTGTCCAAAATCTCACGCACGTCTTCCCACTTCGTACTCTTCAAATCCTGGGGGAGCCTGCTCTCCTTGAGAAAAGAGTGGAAAATGTAACCGTCGTCTTCGTTCTTTCCGAGCGGTATTTCATCGAACAGCGCAGAAGTGACTTTCATGAAATGTGTGAACACGGGAAGAGGTATCGACCTGACCCATGGCGTCTTGATGAAGTGACTTGCAGAACGGAAGTAGTGATGAATGGCAACCTGTATAATGTAGCGAGATACATAGGCGCCACTTGATACCAGGACCTGGGATGGGCGCATACATTCAGCGAAGGAGATGGTACCCACGTGATGAATAGACGTACGTCGATGACTTGTTCATTAAGAACTCTGCCTCTGCCTAGAGCCCAGAACATGGCATCCATGTGACCGTACCGATGGAGAAAGTAGTGGGCGCGGACATAGGGATCCTTGGAGACCCGGAGGAAGCGTTTGGAGGCGAGTGTGAGGGCGGTGGGGTCGTTAAGTTCGTAGATGATGAGATGGATGATATCATCTAGGTCAATATTGAGAGGATGGGTAATATACTCACACCACCGGGAAAACATACCACATAGACGCTCCATAGGTGGAGGAAGACGGAGTGTGGGATGTAGCAAAACGGCAAGAAAAATCGGGGCTGTATGCCTTGGGACGGCGGGGGAGGAGGATAGGAAAGATGAACGTGGCAGGGGAGAGCACACTTTGTTTGGGAGGGTGGTGGTCTGGTGTCAAGCGGTTTTGCAGGCCACTCGAAGCTACGACTATCGGACTTCTAAATTTGAGTACTTCGCCCACATCCATGGCGGACCCCGCAGACTCGCAGCCACGACGACATTTCAGGGATCCGGGGGGAGAAAAGAACGAGGAGCGTGCAAGCGTCCGAACTCGCTCCGCTTCCAACACAACGTCCAGTTACAGGAGATGGTCAACTAGATCACCATGCCGGCATACACTCAGAAAGTCCTCTTATAGTAACCCCTCCAAACTCGCCAGGCCAACTTCCAATCCCGGACTTGCAATCTACTATCATATACGTCGAAATTCACCTCCTCCAATCGACCTAGTATAGACGCGACCGGAATCTGCAGACGGTGAGCACCCGTAGCATCATTTCAGGAATCGACATACAGCGGCAGCAAACACTGGCATCGCCTCTTCGGGCACCTTGCCCCCTGTCTCCTGGAACATGTTGCGCGCAGTCAGCAGGTTGTCGTTGGCGATCGTGGCAAACTCAAACACTGCGTCCTCGAGTGCCTTGTTGGTCTTTCCCTTGGTGAGCACCTCTTGCTGGTTGACGCCGTGCTTGGCCGTAATCTCAGCGGGGATGACGATCATTCCCTTGGACGCATGGAACGGAAAGGCACGCAACAGCGTGGTGAACGACTGGGCCACACCGAGATGAGACGCAGCGTGGGATAGTGTTGCGGACGGCAAATCCAACAGCGAGAGCAAAAGGTAAAGAAAGGTCGAGGCAGTAGACTCGGCATGTGAGGTCATCGACTCCACGGTCAGATGCGACTGAGCGTGCAGCTCTTGTTCCTGTGGCATCAATCTTGAGAAGTAGAACCAAGTCTGGTGCATAAACTGACCCTGGCTTCGATGATCCTCTGGAAGTGGTATGGTGCAAGACGACTCTTCTGTGTGGCTTCATAGAGTCCAAGCGCAATGGGATGCCGCGGCGGCTTGTTCTACGAGGACATTGATAAAATCTGAATACACCCTTTGAAACCATGACTTACGGCAAATATGTCTTTCACGGCGTCTCTCCAAAACACAAGCCGGGCCTGTCCAAGTGTTGTTTGTGAAACTGCTTCTTTTACCATGGACAGCTCAATCTAGTATAACAAACCTCAGTTTATAACTCAGTAGTCCCACATGAGAATACGCACGTAAAAGGCTCTCAAAGCGTAAAATGCACTCTGGTGTCGCCGGGGGTAGAACTGTGCGGTGAGGTATCCCTCATAGTCGTATTTTCGAACGAGACCCTTGCAATATTCGGTTGGATTCGACGTCCCAGCCTCCGAGCGAGCCTCGGCACTCGCAAAAAAGCCTCGAATCGCTGTGGCATGGTATCGCTGCCACGGACGGACAGATCTTCCAACTGGCCCACGACACGTTCTAAACGTGATCATAGCAAAGTCAGCTGGCTCGAATTCGGCCCCTTAGCCGGCGGTGTCAAAGGGACTGATCAAGGACCCGAGACCCCTCAACTAAGTGGTTTCCCCTCACAAGACAAACGTTATGTCTGGATTGCAAAGAGAGGTCCTCGCCCTGTATAGACGGCAAGTACTGTCCCTGTCTCGTCGTTTCTATAACTCATTCTTCTACCCAGTGCACTTCGCATGGTACGAACGAAACCACCGCAAGCTCAAGCCAAGTTCTCCCTTTACGTTCGCTACACATTTCACACTCAGGCGTCCTCAGTGTCCCCTCGCAATGTCGCTGCAATTGAGCACCTCCTCAGGCGTGGGAGGCGACAGATAGAGATGTACGAAAGTCCCTCCATCAAGGACTGTCAGATCTCGCAGGCCATGGTGGATTGGGAACAAGCCCGTAGACGCGGTGTTCAAATGAGTTAGCATCCCGCCCATCCGTCGTCTGGTAGGCAAAACTGTATTAAATATATCTAATGTGATTGCACGTCAAAACGGGTAAATCACACAGCACTTGGTGGTGAAGACGCCTTGCGTCGAGCCGCCGTTCTTCCCCTCCGCGTCATGCGACGAGCCGGATTCGGGGGTTCTGGGACCTTCAACAGCTCCGCCTGCGACACGGCTCCCTCCTGGCATAATTTCTCATGGTGCAGCCGCCGCTCATTGAGGACAAACTTTAGGCGTGCCATCGACTTGCGACACTAAATGCGACGGGTGAGTCAAAAGTGCAAAAGAGCGATCGAGGGAGTGACCGACCATTCGATCCATGGTCGGGGCAGCGAGTGCCTCGGGATTTTGGATACCCATTCTCCGTGCCTCTTCTCGTTGCGTCGCGAGCAGGTTACGTTCGCGCACTAAGACATACCAGAGAGTATGCAAGTCCCTGAAGCTTTTCCGCCTGAGTTCGGCAGCATGCCACGGTCGTCCTACCAAACCGGAGAGAAATCAGTCTCTACGAGTGACATGGTTTCAGCAAAGACGAGCACGTACCGGATTCGGTGAGCGACTCTCTAGCCTCAAGGGTTTCGTGTTTTATCGCGCCATCCACGTCCTTTTTCCGGAAAAACGCCCAAAGGCCATGGTTTGGGTCAACAGTGATACCTAGATGGGGCCGCTTCTGAGATTTCGTGGCTGAGCTCGATGCCGGAGAGGAGTGTGGGTGCAGGGTGGCTGACGTCGAGTTCCACCGTACCCCGTGGAAAACACGTAGTGCACGCAAAGGACGTGCCGGTTGGAGAATGTAGGACATGAGCGAGCAAAAGTAATGGACTTGTAATGTGCTGAGGTTTTCGCCTAATGACTGTTTTGCACAGCCACAACTATCATTCCTATTTAGCTTAGTAGTATAGTCTTATGGTAGAGTGATTACATCCCATCAATGGTACCATTACGATGTTCGATTGAATGGGTTCCGCCAGTTTCTCCACCTAGACCTTAAGCTTCTGATCCATTCCCCCCTCTCTCTCGTCGATTTCTGCTCTGCAAGCGAAAACATGGTGTCCTCCCTGACGAGCATGTATGTCTGCAAGCACATCCAGTCGTATTCAGGGACGCGTTGAACAATTCTGGCTTCTTCAGCGAGTCCAAGAGCAATCACGTCGAGTTGATGAAATCAGGCCCCAGATGGCTGGCCAAGTGCAGTCTCACCACGATGACCAGCATGATGATCGAGACGACGATGTTGAGAATGAGAATGTAGATCCCATAACGCGACGTGAATTGATCATCATAAAACGTGACCGGAACACCAAACGCGTTGGCTGTGATATTTGAGAGCATCGCGGCACTGTAAGCGCCAAGCGCCAAGTTCAGAGCCGTACTCCAGCGGTGGTACTGGTCATTCCCGGTGATGCTGCGGAGTACGGGGTTTATGTAGCTTGCGAAGTCCAGGAACGACGCCGAACGGAGGCAAAGACCAACGAATGGACAGGTGGTGTTGCAGATTAAGCTGGCGATATCTTGAGCCCACTGATTGCCTATTGGCATCACGTTGGGCCACGATGTTCCGTTTAGTGTAAACTCTGTGTAGCTGCCTGAGGACCATAGTGTCCCCCCCATGATAATCGCAGTAGCATTGAACCGAAAGACCAAATTAAAGTCAGGTGAGCCGATAACGATGGAGAGTGTCTGGTCATCAGAACTATCAGACCATAATTCGATAGCGGCGGTGATACTCTGCACGCAAGTAAGATTCCGAGCAGTGGATGGAACTGAAGAGAGCTGTTCCATGGAAATATTGAAGCCATTCATCGTAATGGAGAGGGAGAAGCCAGTGTTTTGGAACGAATTCGGGAGGGGAGGGTAGTAAATGGCCCCCACTGGATGATCTGTCGCTATATCAATACCAGTGATGTTGATGAGCCCGACTGTTCCCGGTAATCCGAAACACAGTGACGACATAACGAAAGCCAACTGTTCTGAGGCTGGGATGAGCCATGAAGAACCCGGAGTCGCTAGATCGAATGGACCATATGGTATTGCAATATCCACAGAACTTGGAGTGGGCCCCATCTCCCAGCTGTTATTCACCGTCAAACCGGTAACCAATGCCAACCCCCAAACGGTCGACAGGCCAAGCAAGGGCAACTCTGCGCCATGTAACACGAAGTAGGTGGCAAGGTTCTCGATCGAAGGGTTGCTGTAGACGGCAACTCTTCGGCTACGCAGACCTCCTCTCGCGAGTTTGAAGAGCACGTATCGCTTTCCGGCCACCATTATCACGGCGGACGTGATGGGTACAGAGAGTGTTGATATTACCCGCTGCAGGATCGACAAAGTCTCGGTAGGGGTGGTTAACCAGAACACATTCGCTTGTACATGGAATACGAGGGCAACAAAGGCGATGGATATTGTGGCTAGAAGGAAAGATCATGACAGGATGAAGAGGCCCGCAGCGTCCGCCGACCAGGTTGATCTTGCTGGGGATGATTTTTTCTCCATCAACGGTAACTCGACATCACTTCCTGCCATGACATCGGGAATGTCCGGGGAACTGAGAGGAAGAGGAGGTAGCGCCTATGATGAACAATCAGGTCAATATCGTGAAGGGGTCCAGTAATCATTCACCTTGAGGCGATGGGAAGTACAACTTTTCATGAGCGTCTGAAGTTTGAGGGTGGGTATGGATTTTGAACCGACACTTGATATTGATACACCCAACAACAATGGCTGTGTGGGATCCTGAGTGATGAACACATTTCGTGTCAATGAAGTATGATGTGACTTGCCACATCGATGCAACTATGGGAAGACTCTAAATATAAATAGAGTTTCAAGCGTAGTTGCTAAAGTAAGTACAGTACCATATTGGATGACCTTCGAGTTGTCCTCCCAAAGGGGATTATTCCAGGACGTCGATAGTTTGAATGTGAAGCGGCACATTGAAGAACCCCGGGCTTTCGAACAACTTTAGCGTAGGTTATTCTTACTTTCGCCCAGTTGCCATTGACAGGGGACGGATGGGATCATACAATTAACTGGTACGTTACTAAAGCTGGGTTACCAAGGTGAGATAATCAATCACTCAACGAGCCCGACCTTGTCTTTGTTCTTCTACAATAAACTGTCTTCTCTGCTATCGGTGGGTAGAGAAGGTATCTCATGATGTTGTGGTCAGGAATGCGTGAATCCGGATAGGGATTAGAGCCACTTGTGACTTCGCCATGGTGAGAAGCAATCAACTGGCAGTATGAACACTCACGAAACAGAGATGAGCAAGCGCGAAGGTAGGGGTCAAGGGAGACGTCATGTCACTTGCCACGAGATGGAAGGCAAGCATTGCACACCGGGCCGTCGAATAGTGAGACAATCGATACATGACGTAGCAGTAGCTCAACAGGGTAAAACAATCAAGCCGAGTTGCGGTATGTTCTACTCCAGAGCTCTTGATCCCTTGGTTATCAAATTTCGACGACACAAGAAATGGACCGTCACTGAGCATTCACAAGGCTGAAGGACAGATGCGAGCTGGACCACATGGATACTCCCAAGATGTGGCAACACTGTGTGCTCCATTATTGACCCGAAAAAATTCTAAAGTCGTTCAGTCGTTCAGAAATTTAAGATAGAGGGTATGAGATTAATTAGTCGACAGCTTATATAGGGACTATTTTTTTGGTTTCTTGACTGAAGCAAGCGTGAGTTTCAAACTCTACAAAGAAATCAGTGCAGGTACCTCCATATTTACTCCTCGATTGCGTGCGACCGACAACGCCACCAAAGTCTAGTGCACCACGGACAAGTTTGTACCTGTGGAAGGACACTTCGGTGTTCTCGCTCGTGGGCACAAGTGTCTCGTACATACCTAACACCAGGCAAATCCTGTGTACGACCGCCACGGACCATGACCACGCTGTGTTCCTGCAAATTGTGACCTTCTCCGGGAATATAGGCCATGATCGAGTTCCCATTAGACAACTTGATACGAGCGACCTTTCGTTTGGCGGAGTTGGGTTTCTTGGGTTTCATGATGAAGATTTGGGTACAGACGCCTTTTTTCTGAGGACAGGTGTTAAGGAGGGGAGACTTTGGAGGGGAGACTTTCTGGGGTTTCTTTCGACGCATGGCCTGGTTGAGAGTGACGGAAAGAAACGGAGAGGCACTGAATGGCCGAGATGGGGCGACCACGGGGGAGAGGAGAGAACATGTCCTGGGTAGACTGCGAAGGAACGAGAACATGCCTTGTCGTAGTTCAGAGGTGCTAATACTAGCTAACCGTGAGACTCTGCCGCGTAGAGGCCTGCCCTAGAGCCCCCTATAGACGCGTCTCATCCCGTTCCCTTTCCTCACCGAGTCGGATGCCTGCCGCTACAAAGTCTCGTCGACGTGTTCGCAGAGCACCGTCCTCTGACCACATAGAGGAGGAAGACGACCCCTCACAACGACACGCCGACGATGTTGACAATGGCGAAGGCTCTGAGGAGGACCTACAGCCGGCCCGCAAGACGACGTCCGTGAAAAAGGAAAAGAAACCAAGGGTTAACCGCGGTGACACCGAAGCACCCGAAGCTGGTCCCTCAAACGCGAATCGCAATGACGACGATGACGACGATGACAGAATCGATATCCAAAACTTTCGTGACCAGCCTTTGGATAAGAAAGAGGGTGCAAAGCTACATGGGATAGCCCAGGACTGGGAGATGATCCGAAAGCAGATTCACCAAAGCTCCTTTCGGCTTGTCAAGGACGTCGGGATTTCTCTTGCAGAGGTGATGGAGGTTGGCGAGGCTGGAGAGGTGTGTGCTGTCATCTCCCGCTGTTTTGTCATTAACGAATGTCCGGTATCAAAGGCATTAGACGAGGTTGACGCCATCATGAAAAAGCTCCTCGATATCGACCAAGAAATGCGTTCTCATGAGGAAACGTTGAGCAACCTCCACCAAGCCCTTGTGCGTGGAGAAGTCGTGGTGCGCCATCATGTTCGTGCCCCTTCCTTCATCATTTCATGATTCCCTCGACAGGAAAACGTGCTTGAGACGTACGAAAGCCAAGTGAAGCAGCGGGTAGATGAATACAAGGACCAGACCACGCGCCAAAAGTATGCCCCTATCGATACGTACGTGGAATTCAAACAAGGAATATATGTTCGTCAATCACACCACCTCACACGACATCGGCTGACATTAGGTGCTTAGGAGGTACAAAATCCCGGCGGAGCGATCCCTCCCATAAACGATCTCGTACCGAGAGGTTTGTCTTGGAAAACACAACATATTACATCGTTAACATTGTTCCACAGAGGATGGTGATCCCAGCGACAACGAAGACGACCTAGAAATCGGTGGCGTCACTCAGGACTACAAATGTCCCATCACACTCATGGTCTTGGAGGATCCGATGACGTCGTACGTGACATGCTCCCTCCGTTGTAAGATTGCCTGACGATCTTGTCTCAAACAGCACGGTTTGCGGACACTCTTATTCCCGTGCAGCTATTCAAGAGTTCCTGAAAAGGGCAGGAAAGCCCTGCCCTGCGTCTGGTTGTAACAAATGGATCACAATGGACCACCTCAAAGTTGACAAGGGGTTGGAAAAGAAGATAAAGATTGCAGCAAGGAGACAACGAAGACAACAAGAGGAGAGTGACGACGACGACGAAGTGATAGAGTAAACCATACTGTGGTTATTGAAATAATATATACCCATGTAATGTGAGCATGCTTGCCATAAAATATCCTCACTATAGTACCGACATCAGCTTGTCCCCCTGCAAACCATATATATTGTAAATAACCTTTGCGAATGCATCCCCTTGGCCCCTCAGTCTGACAACTGGACCAATCTTCCTGCTTCCCTCACCCTTCGTTCCCGATCCCTGTTATTCCTTACGACCTTCTCGATCTCGCACCCCAACGCCCAACACCACGCATCCCGTTCCACCTTGCTCCTCGTCCTAAACACCACCAGCTTATGACTCCCCTTTGAAAGACGAGGTACAGGCGCCGCAGGCTGGAACCCACCCGAGGGTGCATTCGGTTGATCCCCTCCAACCCCAGCCGACGCTGACGACGACTTGCGATACCAGATCACGAACAGCTCGTCTTCTTCCCGTTCGTCCGTCTCGAGTCCGTCATGGTACCGTCGTGGTAGATTAGGCAACTCAGGGCTGTACTCGTTCGGTCGGAGAGCGAGCGCGGCAAAGTATCCCGAACAAACGTATGCGTCGAGCAGTCCAATCTCTTTCGAGTTGCGATGATGCAGCGTCGAGGTCGGAGACACGTCGTACTTGATCAGTCGCCCGGGTACGAGGAACAGTTGCACGAGTCTGAAAAAAAAGAGTTCAATGGCGGTGTTGGATGTCGATTGGGTATGCACAAAGCAAACACTAACTTGTATTGTCCCCTCACCCCCTTTCTCGTAAACGCTCTGCCAGCTTTGACAATACTCCTACACGCACTCAGCGGACACCAGTTGTACAGTGAGGTCAGCACGGGTGACTCAGAGTTCATGGGGGGTTCCGGCGGGGTTGGATGCCCAGTTCCGTCGGTGCACTTTACCATGCGTGGTGTCGGTCGCGCACGAGTACTCGCCGTAAACGCGGCGTCCATCTCATCCTTGACGTCTACACGATGGCGCTGGGACCAGTATGTGACGAGAGCGCGGAGTCTCGTCACCCACTCAATGCAGTCGTGCGCCGAATGTGCCTGTCACACAAGGAATTAGTAAGACGGCATTCACAACACGCATCGGCGCACATGAACGTACCTCGAATCGTATGGCTGAACCAGAAGCAAGGACAACATCGAATGCTCGCCTGAGGTGCAGCTGTACTCTATCGGGCACATCCGCGTGCCCTTGATGTCCACCCGCGTCGCTAGCATCCACCGCATCATGCGCGACATGTTCACCATCGTCCTGGGACAGCGGGTGATATGCTCTCCTCACGGAGCGGATGCTTCTAAGATCCAGCGTCCCGTGCGCAGTGCGGATCTGCTCTGCACCTCTCCACACCTCGCTCTCGAAAAGACTTTGGCGATATTCTTCTATGCCTGGTTTTAACCCTGACATCAAACGCGAGAGGTGCGCACTCGGCGGAAGCGGGGGATTTGCGTCTGATGGTAACAGGGAAAATAAGTTGCCGTCGTGCGTCACGAGATATACTCGTTGACGACTTTGCTGCCTGATACGATTGACATAACCTTCGATGGCAGGTGGTTCAAACATTCTCTTGCCGGTCTGGAGGCGAACACAATCCGGGAAATGTTCCGCAATGCGTAACTCGAGGTGAGCTCGCCTCGATCCCTAATGAATCGATGGGATGTATATCAGGCCACCCATGCAGAAGGAGTAGGACCAGCGACTGAACCTGCCAGAGTGATAATCCAGAAAGAACGGCCCACGGCCGCGCATTTCCCTCGACGTCTTGTTCCTGCCACACCCAATCGAGTTGCCCGCCACATCTCCATGCGAGCGCCAACTTCTTTCCCGTCCGTAGCTCGTGTTCTATAATAGTCTTCCAGCTCCTCGACACCGAGCTGGAGGACCCATATTCAGAGGGGAACGAACGTTGCACCAGGTCGATAATATTTTTATGACTGAAGGTATCATACATTTTGTCGAGGTTGAAGACTTCGGTCGCCGGAACGTCGATGCAAATGCGCACATCAACATCAGGGCAACGAATCTCGATAGAAGGGGAAATCTTCCCCCCGAGGCGACGCCTGCCAGGGTATTGTCAACGCAAGATGTAGCCAGTTGGCCTGGCAATACTCACCAGAGGTGCCACAACCAATCACGCGCTCTGGTTCGGCTCTTGACTTTGAAGACAAAGACGTTCGTACCTTCTTTTGAAAGTTGAAAGAATGTACGTGATCTCGAATTTCGTTCTCGGACGGGCGTCTGGGGGCACAGTATGCAGAAGGTGAGGTCGACGAAAGAGTACAAGGAAACCGAGGTTCGTTCCGAAGCCAATGGGATTAGGAAGGCGAGGTGCTTGTGCCCCGTGATATATTCTTTCCCCGGAATGGTCTGCTCGATATGATTAACATGGAACTGGAACTGAGATAGCATGTAGGAACGCACATAATCTTCATACAACTCTAGCATATCCTTCCTCCACACGACCAAAAACTCCATGCAGTCTTCATGACGCAAGTGGGTCGTTCGGCGGTTATAAGCCTCGTCGAAGTGGCTTGAAAGGGATTCTGACTTGGTATAACACACCCTGACAAGCATTCTATCTTGGGTACTATCAAAGGCGTGACAGAGATCTCGAAAGGGTTCCACCAACCTCGGAGGAAGATGTCACCAGGAACGTCCTGTGAGGGGATTGCTTCCACAGTCGCCCCAGCGCTGCACTCAATGACTTCGCTTCCCGTCCTTGCAAGGACAGCAGCCGGAGAGACGGGTCCTTCATCAGCCTGTGCATCCTCCAAAGGCGGGATTCTGGCGTCAGCACCACCAAGGGAGGGTTTGCTCTCCTTTGGCCGCAGCGCCACCTTGCGCTTGGCATCCCGGTCTAGAAGGGAAACACCGCGACGTTTAAACCTTGACTTACTGGACGAGGTCCCCGCAGGATTCTTTAATATAGACCTAGGAGCATCATTCCCCTGTTGTGGCGCATGATCTGTTGGAAACGAAGGCGCAGAAGCTGTCGCGAGAAGTGGGGAATCAGAAGAGAAGGCGGATAATTCACCACCGTGTTGTTCGGGGAGACTAGCGGTCGAAGACGAACCCTGTGGTGAGGGCGGCGAAAGATGTGATCGGGCGGTCCAGTAAGAACGTGGACCTTGGGACGAGAGCGCCGTCGTCGATGCATAAGGTCCAGGCACCTGCGATGCCTGTTGGGGTGTCTCGGGGACGACCGAGGGTGCAGTCTGGGGAGTTGGTGTATGGCTGTCGAGCACGTTCACGCCAAGGATACTTCCAACCTCAAAGGTGTTGCCCACCCAGTGCGTGACGCCAGCCTGACGGTAGTGTTGGTGCTGTAGAGAACGCGTCCAAGAACACTCTTGCCACTGTTTCATCAGCTCGTCGCGCATGTTTTCGCGTGCGCGCTCGTCCCAGTCTTGCGCTCTACCACCTTGGCGGAGGAAGAAAGCGTGCGCGTTGCGATCCAGGGCGTCACGCACAGCAGAGGCGTAGGAAGCGTCAAAGGATTCGTTGTCATTCCCTGTAACCTGTACCATCTCGTGCATAACAGGCAACAGTTTGTATGGCAAGGGTCCGATGAAGAGTCGGCGGGCGCGATGACCGCATGAGGGTGCACCTGGAATTTCTGAGGTGCGCGGTGGGTTCAAGTTAGATGAAGAAGAAAACTCGGGGACAGTCATCTATACTCGTCGAGTGCTACCACTGAGAGATGGTCGACGGACTCACAGGAGAGCTTGTGTTGCTAGTTCGCTTGGGAGGCAAACATGGCCATGGTGACGTCACAGCCCGCCAGCAGGACACTGCAAAGCGAGGCAACGGTCAAACGAATATTATTACGGTGGCCCGTAGACCGTCGTTCTACTATTACTGAGCGGCGATGTGATCTATGCAATTAAATAGGGCGACAATGTACTAGTGAATGTCATGCCATGAATCAATGCTTTATTTCCGACACCTTGGTCCCCCGCGAGAGGATGTCGTGTGACTCCTGGACAAACTGCTCTGCCTCAGATCTCTCAAACCTGCGAAATAATCAATGTCCGCAAATCGCCACCCAGCAGCGGAAATGCGTACCCTATCTTTTTGCCCTTGACGAACATATCGGGCTCACGGAACGCAAACGGGTTCACGTCTTTGGAAGGGTTAAGATTAGCCAAGCTGTGATTTACGAACCGGTGTGTTGACTCGTCGCTGCGGACGGCGTATATGACATCAAGAAGCTTGGCATCTGGAGCAAGTCGCCAATAATCGATGGCGATCGCCGGCGCCGGCATATCGGCCCATTTTTGCAGGTGGCCAGCTTGGATCTCTTCGATGCATCGCGTACTGGTGGAAAACGGATTAGGCAGGTTGAGGATCGCCTCGTGAAAACGGCACCTACTATGTCATCACGGCCTCTTCTTCCAGGTGTCCCACGAATCTATGACACAATCGAGGCGAAACCATGTAGGCGAGGACTAAGAACGGTGGTGAGACGAAGCCACGAGGCCACGAGGCGTACGTACAAAAGATATTGAAAAAAACGCCTTGTGCACCAAGAACCAGTGCACGGAAAAACAGAGTGGGTTGTTTGAGCGTCATGAAAGTCCTTCATGGTATGCATGCATCAGTAATCAACTTTGAGGGGAGAGGAAAATGACTACATACATCAAGTGCATCCGCTCGTTCTCTGCTTCTTCGAGTAACGTGTGGATCCACCCTGAATCACGTCGCTAAAGGTGGTGTGGTTAGCCTTCCGAGATGAGACCAAACGTTGGCCATCTACCATGAGTCTGAGACTGCCAAGATGCCTGAGCATGGCAGCAACCATGCCAGGCACTCCAGCAACTGTCTCAAGGAACAAGATTCGTGACAGCCAGGCCGCTTCTCCAAGAATATAACCCTTTTCTTTAAGCTCTTCTGTGGTCATATTATGATCACGAGGAAGCGGCTTGTGCTTGTATCCCGAAACGAAATCAAAACCCCATCTAATTCGCGATGTTTGGTACAAGGTTGACGAACCAGGCCATGAAAACGAACCTCGTTAGCTTGACGAGATTATAAGCAACCTTATCAGCAATTGTCTTTGCTTCTCTGTGGAGGACCTTCGGGTGGAATGTCAGCCATCGAACATGAAGGCCAGAATGGTGAAGAGACGCAACGTACCTCCACAGATTCCATTTCTTCCTGGGAGTAAACTGGGTGAAATAGAACCCAGTCCCCGCGTATTTCCTGAGGTACTGTGCTGACTGCATCAACCTGATTCAATGTTGACTGTGATGCTTTTTTGTCCTCTGTCGTACAGTTAGAATCGATCTTTCGTGCATGATAATGAACGATGATTTACTTGTATGGAACCCCTCTGTGCCAACGTCCACCTGTTCAGTGGGACGCTTTTTAGCGAGTGAATTGTGATCGGTTGTCCCAGTATGGAAGTGCCCAGCGAGCCGAGGGGAACTCGAGTAGGTACATCGGACGAGAGCAGAGCGCAAGATTAGTGGATGCTGACGAGCAGCGATCCTGACCAAAGTAGACATGAGTGAGTTATTAGACTGAATGAGATGGTTATTGTACGGATTTGCTGTGTCTTTTAAGCCACTAACAGCCCGAAGAATCCCGACACATCCTCCGGGATGAGCCGCTGTTCAGCAACACGGGAAATCGTTGCCGCCGACTTGATGCTGTGGTACGAACTTTGTTGCTACTTACAATCAGTACTGCAACCACTCACATCGGTCTCCGGCGACCATGAGAGAGACCTTGCCCACTGCTCCAGTACGATACTTGCGCGTTTTGAGGAAGCTTACCAAGACAGCCTCACGTGGTAAGTTAGCTGTGTCCTGCTCACGTGAGGAATTCAAATATGGGTTTACCCCTATTGGGTTGAGTGGGTCCTTGTTTTACTAGGTGTATGCCGCACATTTGCCTTGTGCATCACAATTTGCATCTGATAGATTATCTGTGACTAAGAGCAAGGTATCCACTTTGGAATAGCGGATCTACAGCATCACGATTCAGGTATGTGTTGATATGCGCCATCAGGTTAATGGGCACGATGTAAACAAGTTACGGTATAGTGGACTGGGGCGAGCCAGAAGCGGACCGGTCTATCATCTCAACGGCGATGTTGCTCCATCTGGGTGTTTCTGACCATCGCGCTAGTATCCGAATAGTGGCGGTGCAAGATTTCAATTGAAAACAACCAATCGATGGTGTCCTGGACATCGTGCGCAGTTGATATTTGACGACGAAACACGCGCATCAAAATGGAAGACCTGATATTCAGGGGTGTTTGTAAGCATCTAGAAGGCGGGTGATCAATAGGGTAAACAAGAGGCTGTACGCGAATAGCAAAACAAGAGATATGCGGCGACTTGAACATTTTCCCGTAAAATGTCGACCTCAGGCCTGACAGGGACAGGTGGCCAACGTCGCAAATGAGGCAAGTGTTGAGTAACGACAGGCAGCCAAGAGAGGATTGCGTGGTAGTCGAGTTCACACAGTCATTCGAAGTTTTCGTTCGGATCATGAACGAGGTGAGGCAGGTAAGATATTGGCGATCTGATATTAAGAGAGGACATGATGCATGAGGCTACCGGGAAGAATAGAGAGAATGGGACAGGTAAGCTCGTCATTGGAAAGAGGTTGGCGACGGGTCTGGGAGAGGGCAAGTCCGGGCTGAGAGCTGCGTCGGTGGTGGACCGGTGATGTGGGAAAGGGGGACGGAAAGGGATATGGGTGGGTAAGATGGCGGGTTCATTGCCGGAGAAGCAGCAGGAGGAGCACATGGGGAAGAGGCCGAGCGCTGCCATAAATTGGAGAGCCACATGATCGTGCGGCAGGACATGTTGAAAGTGGAGTAAAGGGAAGAATACCACGATCAATGGAGAGTGGGAACATGAGAGTTTCATCTCCGAGGTCGAGGAAGGAGAGAGGGCCCGTAAAGGTATGATAATAGGGAGGTCACTATGACGAGGAATGCAGGGTGGGACGACACGCGCAGGACAAGGAGAAAGTTTGTCGGCCGCATTGGGAGAGGGCGCAGGAGGGAATCTGAGGAATCTGAACGAGATCTTGGGTACCCGGATGGCAACAACGAGGAGGGAGAGACGCCCAGCAGGACAGCGCGCAGAGTACGATCGGATTTCTTGGTGAGATATAAAACTGGAGAAAGACGGCCCTGGCACAACCCTGGCACGTCTCTTCGACCACGACTTTGACGCTGGAAAGCACTAGCAGATGTGTCACATCGGGTCCGATGGACAACGTCGCACAGTACGGTCCTCCCAATCCTCTCCCAGTCTACCCCGCCCCTTCCTCACCCGAAAATCACAACCCGGCTCCGTCTCAGAGCTGGCTCTCAAAACAGCAACACTCCCCGACCGACCCCGTCTTCTCCGCACCCGAAAACGACCCCTACGTCTCCCCCACCCCTTACACTCCCGACCAGCCCTATCCCGCCTACCCACAGTCCCCATCCATCCGCAATGACCAGAACATGCACCCCGCCATCTCCATCCCGCAACAGATCCCCCCCAGCATCGGCCCCGCCCGCATCACCCGCCGCCAGGCACGTGCCCAGTCCACCCTCCACCTCGGCATAAGGAGAGACCGCACACAATCAGCCACACATCATCACTCGGAAGAGGTGCGCCTTTTCTTTCTTTGATCCATTTCTCCATGCTTGACCCCATCGCTAGCCTGCGTACTTCATGTCCCCTGCCAGTGCCATCTCCCGCCCACAAACTCCCGTCACCGCCACCGACTCTCCGCGCTACCAGCAGCCCCCAGATCGCGCCCCTCCCTATCCTCTCCCCTCCACCGCCGGCGACGTGCCCCTCCCATCCCCCCGCTATCTCCCCACTCCCGTCTCGGGCTCACCCTACTCGCCCTTCTCCCTTTATCCCACCCACTCCAGATCTGCATCTTCTTACTCCACGTCTAATCCGCGCTCCGCTTCTCCAGCCCTGAGTGTCGCTTCCGCACTTACTTCTATTTCATCAGCTACTTCTGCTGCACCTAATTCTCAGACATTCGCAGCATATCCGCTCCCGTCCCCACCGGTGGGTCCGGTCGTTCCGCGGGCCAAGCAACGCAAACAGCGTCTCTTCAATGTTGACCGCAAGGCCATTTGCGTATACCATCAGGAGAATCCCAATGCCCGTCAGGAAGACATCGCTGCCCGTTATGGCGTCGAACGCAGCACCATCAGCAAAATCCTCAAGCACAAAACAAAGTGGATGAACGTCCCCGAGGACGACGACATGCGTGTCGCCAAGCATCGGTGAGCCCATCCTTTTCCAACTTGCCCCCCGCTAAAACTTAGGCACCAGCCCTTCCAAATTCCCCGAGGTCGAAGAGGAGCTCGTCAGTTGGCTCGTCCAAATGAAGAAACAGAACACCCTTCTTACGGATGCCCTCATACGCAATAAAGCAAAGGAAACCGCGCGGAATCTCCAGATCCCCGACGAGAGATTCAAGGCCAGCTCTGGATGGGTCGAAAATTTCAAGCATCGCCATAACATCCGTAAAGGAGTTTGGCTCGGTGCTCACAAGCCCCTCCGTGCAGCGCGCGGCGTTGGCGCCACTCATCTCCGCAAAGGTAGTAATGAGAGCGTCCTCTCCCCTCTCAACCCTGCCTTTGAATCCAGGTCCGAAGCGCTCGCTCGACGAGACTCGCCCACAGCAGAGGATGTCGATGATGACATGGAGTCGGAAGACGATCAGGATCTCGATCTTTCTCAGGACAATCAAACCGTGGCAGGACCCTCTCACTCTCAAGCGGAGCCATCTGCTTCTCACAATCCCCTCCCATCTATATGGACCATACAGCAAGAACCCCTGTCGACGAACGACACTCCGATCTCATCCCATCCGTCGGTTTCACAGCACAACGTGCTTCCTCAGCAGCCGTTCCCATCCCAGGAAGACCGACATCATGATCCTGCCGTCGCCGATGTGCACCAGAGTTCCCTCCAGCTTTCGGCCCAGCAACATATTCAACAGCAACAGGAAGTCCCCTTGTCTGCGCATGGAGATCCCACCGCGGCATATACCGATTCAGTCGTCGTATACCAGCCAGTCCCCCCGATCACGAGTGGAAGTACAATTCCTGACATCGCGGAGGCAGAAGATGCCATCAATAAAGTCATCTTGTTCATCGATTCACAGTCTCCAGCCCTCTTGACTCCCGAAGAAAGGCGCACACTTGAGCATATAAAGTTCGCGCTCTTTCAGACCGCGAGTGGCGTTCCTTTTGTTAGGGACCGGAGGTGAAAGAGAGCATGCCCATACCGACACACGGAAAAATATGTTGGACCCTTTTTCAAAAAGCATTTTACGTTGCGTAACGCTGATCTCTAGTAAAACCATCATCCTCCATTCCTGCTCTATCGCAATATGTCACGTCTCACTGTTAAATGTCTGACTCTCCATACACACATGCACCGCATCCTCTCTGCAATCCCCTGCATATTCAACGCATTGCACTGCTACCTTTTCCTGTTTTACAGTCACACGGGGCACAATCCATTTTTTTTTGTTTTTTTGCATTCCGTTTTCGCATGCCACCGATTCATTCATCGCACTCTCCCATGATGTCGCATCATTGCCTCCACACCTGCCATTCTGCTAACCGTTCTTGCACGCGTTGCTGTGTCACAAACAGAGTAGCTCATGTTATATTTCTTTTGCTTAACATTGTCGTCCGCACAAGTATCATATGTTTCAGATTGTTCATTCCAATGCCCTCGCTTGCATATAACAAGTCCTTGGACCTATAGTTGGTACAATGCTTATGACGGCGACCGCGCCCCGACAAGACAAGAAGCAGGGCTGACACTGACGAACTAACCATTGGCGGTCGCAAGCGAGAATCTGATTTGGTTTCACGTCACATATGCGAACCATATAAGCTACCTTGGCGATATGAGCACCTGTGGTGGGCATGCAGAATCGGGCAGAGTGCCCGAGGGAAGCACACGCCGATCGGGGGAGTAAACAAACTGACTGCATCAACGTTTCAAGTTCCCATTTTTCACGGCCTTTTCCGGTTCCCTAACTGTCCCATAAGCGAACGCGATCGACAGAGACAGAGTGGGCGTACGACTCGGGGACAGCATGTTTCATGATCGTCAGCTTGCCAGCAGACGCCGCAGATACCATCTGCTGTTCTATTGATTTGGTGACCTTGGCTTTGAGTGCCTGAGATGTGGGTCGGCGTAATGACATCCATCGTGTTAGAAGGCATGGGGGTACAATACCTTGCGCATGCTGGCTTCTTTAATCAAAGCCTGTTTTTTGGGTGGTTCGTGTCGTCGCCCTTTCTTGGGGGCTGCTGCTGCTTTGGCAGCATGTCTCGCCTTTGAGGACGAGGGTTTGGCCTGCAGGCCTTTGGTGTTGCCTTGAGCCATAGTATACCGCTAATACTGATGGTAATCGAATATGAGATCGGGTTACGACCCCAACCCCGGTTGGCTCCGGAAATTTCCGGCAACGGTGGGGTTCCAACTTTGAGGTGGTTCCTCCACCTCCGTCGTCGTCCTCGATGTTCTCCAAATCTCACCTCTTGCGTGCTCAGCGCGCGGTTGTCATGCAACGCAAGGTACTGTGAACGGTTTCGCACTCTTTTTTTTTTTCTTGTTCGACGTTTGCTCACAAATAGTGTTATGTGTTCAGCGTGCGTTGCATGACGTGGTCATGCTGCCTGGCCGGAAAGCGGTCGTTTCGTCTGGTATACCGGGATACAGCGCCGTTAGTGGCCACGTCGTCACCGTCTTTGGATGTACCGGCTTTTTGGGCAGGTACCTCGTCTCTAAACTCGGTGCGCGCGCGCATATCCTATCTTGCCCGTGCATCCGGCTGACACCCCAACG